>JADHYT010000228.1:0-37984 GCA_027604725.1 Entophlyctis luteolus
TTCCGAACCCGCGCCGGATACTTGCCGGATGCCGGATACCGCCGGATCAATCCCCCAGGTGATCCTGACATACTATATCCTGGATAATCCACTGGATATGTATCCAGGAAACATACTATACATTCAAGTTCCTCCTCAGAATATAACACAGCACTCAAGACATCAAATCCCCAATCCTGAACTGCAAACAGGTCCCAGATCATCTGCAGGATCATCTGGCAGGACATTGGCCAGATCTGATGAAGATCTGAATCCAGTGCCAGATCCAGTGTATCCAGATCTGGCACTTGTTTAATTATTTTTTTTAAACATGTTTCTGCTGAGTTATTTCATTTATTAAATACATTTAAATGAAAGATGAAAGAATCTGGATGTGAATAATTTTTTTTGAATTATAGTTTTTTTTTTTGCTGGAGACTCAGAAGCAAAAAGTGATATTAAAAAAAAACAAAAAACAATTTGCTAAGTGATGCCAGATACTTGCTGGATTATCCAGCAAAATCTAGCTGAATCTGGCTGTGACAAATAGGATAAATAATCCAGCAGTTTGCATCCAGCATTTGGCAGATTCAATTGCCAGATTTTTTCAAATCTGGCACTTGCCAGACAGGATACAGATCTACCTGGCAAATTTTTTTTACTTGGTAGATGCATTGCCAGATATGTTGCCAGATCTGCCAGATCCCAGATTGGTTCAGGATATGGGAAAAAAAAATTGCTGGATAGTATCCTGATATCCACAGGATATGTATCTGCCAAACATACTATAGCTTGAGGAATCAACTTTTTGCCTTCATTCAATTGAGTTGAGTGAGCTGGTACTTTGACTGGAATGACTGATTTCAGAGGGGGATGCTGGCTGCTGCTCAGTTGGAAATGTGCTGGAAGCAGTGTGAGGAGACAAAGCTTTCCTGGACTTTCATTAAAAGAGGGTGGCAACAACCACGAAAACAACCACCATGGCAAGAACTCTGCCAAAAATTGCCCTGATGGATGTGCTGCCAATCAAACTAGAAAAGGATGTTGATTGAATTGTTGGGAAGACAGAGGAAAATGCCGATGAATAATTGTGGAAGGACCTGGATCCGTCGCATCTGATGGGTAACAAGCACCCCACACAGCTGCTGCATGCGGATGTCGTACAAGAGATTCAGGGCCGACCCAAATGAACCAAGTGAGAAGGCGTATGCACCAGAAGTTGTGAGATCACGCGCTCACCGCAGAATGAAAGATACAGGGAAGTGGAAGGACACTAGTAGTAGCCGGCGTTGCCGTCGTCCTGGGCTACGAAAAAGAAGGTGGGGTTGCCGTTTGTAGCGGACAGGGCGGAGCACACACAGGGATGGTGGTGCATGTGCGATGCACTGGTACGTGATGGAGTATGTCGCGGCGAAGATGGTGTACGAGTCGCAGCGGCCGTCGCTGCCGATGATGCCCTGCTGTGTGCCAACGATGCCGGCAAATAACGTTAGTGCGGCCGCGGTGGGCTTAACACTGATTTTATCAATCTTTTTGTAGGGACTCGTAATCACACAAAGCAAAAACTGCCAGCAACCACAGCGATAGTTATTTAACTTGGCGAGCTATCTCACCAAAGTAGTGCTGCAATTACACGCACTCTTAAGCAAACATCGAAGGAAACCCTTAAAGTATTGCAAGCATCGATTTCTTGACTTTTTCAATGTCGACTGTCTGGTTATTAACATTAAATCCTCGTGAATAGGATCCTTTGCTCTTGCCTTTTGTAGCTTTTTTTCTGTTTCGGCAAATTCATCAATTTTTTGATTCATCACGGACAGTAAATTTCTTTTTCCTGACTGCGAGCGTTTGACTGGAACCATGTCAGATGATCTAATTCGATTTAATTTGATTTGAATTACTAAGATTCACGAGATCGTTTTCAAGCTGTTGGCGTGCTTGCAACAGTTCTGCAGCATTTGTATCCAGCAACCGTCGCAGGTTTGACAGGTTCTTCTTTTGGAGATTGATTCAAAGCTTCAAAACACAGATATTCAGTTGAGTTTCACCTGCGACTTTTCGATCTGGCCCTTTGCCTTTTTGACAGTTTCCAAAGATTCACGGAGAACAATGTCTCTTTTTCTTTTTGCCTCCCGTATTGCCGGCATGCTGACAGTAACTATAAGCAACGGATCATTAATTTCTTCAGTCTTACATTATATCGTCCGATGTTCGGATCAAGGCGTCGTCCATTTTCTTGATGTAATCTCCCGCAATATTGTCCATTGCTTGGCTTACAGTCTGAAAAGTCTTCTCTGCCTGTTGCGTGAAGAATATGTCTGTCGAATTCCTAGGGCCGCAAAAAAATTGTATGCCTCAGGCACGACTGGCGAAAGAAGAAGGTAGCAGCTGAAGGACTGATAGGTCTCACCGCTCGGATAGGCGTCCTGGGCGACGATATCAGTAATCTCTCTGGATGAGACGCCAAAGTCACAGTACGTATGCTTGCCTACAGTTTTATGGTGCGGGGACTTTGTTAGTTGCTTTGCACGTTCGGATGTGCGGGATTGCATTAGTTCTGGTTCGAATTTCATCTTTGGCACACTTAGTTTTCGTGCATTCCAAACACAACTCGCGCGTTGTTTCTATTTCGTTGCGCCTCACCTTGATTTCGAAGAGAGTGCGCCATTTCTGTCGTGCATTGTGTCACAATATATTTGTTCGCAGTTCAAACGTGGAGCCAAACCCACATAGTCCCAGCACAACCCATGCCGTAGCGAATAGCTAATTTTGGTATGGATTAAGTAAAGAGCGGCTGGTTCTCAGAAGTTTATTGAGAAGTCGCCTATGAGACGCTTTGGAAACACCAGCGCGACTGTGGTTTCTTCTGCTGGAACGGTTGTTTTCTAAATCTACCGGCAAATGGCTTGATGAGTTATGAGAAAGGATTAACGATACCATCTCGATTTTTGGTCTGAACGCTTGATCTCTTTCGCACTCCAGAAGTTAAGTTGGAATGAAAAAATTTACTGAAGTTACTCACGACCGTTTGTCATGGAAAATGATTGAAATAAATTGCGATTGTGAAAGAGAGAACTCGAAGAAAAAGCAGCTTTGCACGGCAATTAATCTGCCTGGCCACTTGATTCTTAAGTCGCGATCAATGCTCTCTTGCGCGAAAGGTGCATCGATCTATCTTGGTCCTCGTAAAACGGATCAAGTTTCCTCGTCGGTATGTTTAGATATTCCATAGCAGAATTTTGTTTCGACAAAAAATGGATCAGATCAAGAATGGACGACTTGTTTGAAAAGTCAGAGTAGAAATGTCACAACACAAACGCGAGAAAGAAAATCGAGAGAATGGAGCAACCAGGCGGCAAAGCGATGCGTCATCTCAGAAAGACATCTGGTCGCTGGCTTTGAAAGCGAAAAAAAGCGATGTTTCGGACGATACTGTGGAGACGACTCTGATGGTGATCGGGAACTGCTCATCTGGAAAATCGTCGTTAATTCATCGCCTTCAAAACAAAGGTTGTAATTGCATTGAATAACTGGTTTCTGACATTTTTGCAGATGATTCGCCGGCTCCCACGACTGCCCTGGAATACAGGTCTAGCGCCCCGTCGTCCATTAATCGAGCTGATTTCTGTCCAGATTCGCGCGAAGCACGCGTGGAACAGTCAAGGACGTAGCTCACATCTGGGAATTGGGTAAATTTTTCGATACTGATCAGCAAACGGCTTCTCTGATGTTTCTTCAAAGCTGGAGGAACGAATCTGACCGATCTCATAGACATTCCCGTGAACGAATCTAACATTCATCTGGCCACATTTGTTATTTTGATTGACCTTGGCGATCCATCCGGGGCCTTGCCAGTGCTGGAGCATTTCCTGAATAAAATCCAGACGCACACGAAAAAGATTCTGGATGGACTTGAATCGCGCGGATCCAAGAGGCCAAAAGGATTAAAAGCACTTGCTCTCAAAAAATACGGAAGCGAACATCCAGACACTTCTAAGTAATCATTTCTTTCACTCAGTCGACGACCAAACTTAAATAATAGTAGCATCAACATGCGAATATGTCCCGTTCCAATTGTTATTGTAGGGTCGAAGTACGATATTTTCCGGGATTTCGAACCGTGAGTAGTTGGTTTTTGTGTATTCAACCTGTAACGTTCGACACAGAGAAAAGAGAAAGCAGTTTTGCAAGACCTTGAGGTTTCTTGCTCATACAAATGGCGCTTCATTGGTGTTTGGAAATCTGAAAGACGAAAGTTCTTGTGTCAAAATCAGACGAATTTTGAATCACCATGCTTTCCGATCAAATCCATACCAAGAACTCAGCCAAGATTACAACAAACCAATTGTTATCACAGCGGGTGCCAGAGATGATCGCATTATTTCAAAATTGACTCCTGAATCATTTTAGGGCAGGACACTTTCTCGCAAATTGGTCTGGCAGCATCGGAGTCAGGTAAAGACACCGTCGGCAAGCAAATTTTCTCCACATACGAAAAGTGGAGAAATGACTTTGACAAATATTTCCCGCGAAATATTGGTAAGGTGAAGTTTTTGACGATTGAAGGTAACATGAAGATCTAGATGCATCAAAGGCCAAGTCCGAAGAAATAGATTTTTCAAAATTTGCGGAACCCAGAGTTGACGCGATGAGGCAACAGAAAGAGTAAGTGATAATTTTCTTTGCATCAGCCAACAGTGACCTTCCAGTGAAGAGCTGGAAAGGTATCGCAAAACGGCGGAAAAAAAGATTCCGGTCAAAGATCTGCTATCCCAAATGTCAGGCGGGATTTCACAGGGCGTTGTCTCAAATGGACGAGCTTATTCCAGGGCAAAAGCAATGGGGTTGTAAAGATTATATTCGTTTTGTTGGCAAAACACAAAAGTGCTGGAAACTTCACTGCGTGGCCAGTTTACCTGGATCAATTCCACCAATCTCGCGTCTGGATCCAAACGCCGACGAGCCCTTCAGTGATGCACCTCCAGAATATCCGGTTAATACGGGAACAATGTTTTTGCCTTCAGCCAGCGTTTCTGCGCTAAAATGGTATTCTTTCTTTTCAGCAAGTTTCGGACCGATACGCTGTCCGCGGTATCCTTTTGCTTCAGCACATCTACTCAATGCGTACATTGAGTCCACAACTTGCACCATGTTTTTTCCTGAAGGCAATTGAATATGAGATGAACTTTTCATTCAACAAAGCAGTGCTGAACAAACCTTCATACAAGTCAACAGTTTGAAACAGCTCGTGTTTATTAACACCAAGTTTTTCCGCAGCTTGAAGGAAAAAATTGATGTTCTCCATCTATGTTTTTCCAAGCACCTCAAATTACGTAAAAATGCAAATATGGGCACTAACTTGTTTGAAAGGCATCTTAGATTGGCTAAATTTGATATTTGCCGATGGAGAAAGCTGTGCACAGGCTCGTTTGAGGCAGCTGAAAAAAAGTGGTGACACACCTTGTTGATGAGCTCACAGAGAAATACACCATCCTTCAGAGCATCCTGAAAGGACACTTGAGAAGGAAACTCGCGTTCGATGACGCTTTCGATCCATTCGCGAGCCTCGCGTTCGCGCTGCGGGTCGTACTTCCCCGCAAACTTCGCGGCTGAATGGGAGGAGGTCAGCGCGAGGGAGCGGCGGCGGGGGCGGGGCGGCACCAACCCAAGTCGCGGTCGAGCCCGCCAACGACTTCCATTGTGCAACAAAAACAACGGAAATTGACAGCAGTGCCGCGACGGGCCTTTCTTTGTGCACATGGTCGCCCTGTCGCCGCAGCAGTCCGCACGGCTCGACAGGCTCTGCCGCTTCCTGAGCTCTATCCGCGGCACCGACAAAGTCCTGATGGTGAGTGCATCCGTCGCCCTTTCATTCGCTCAGAGCGCACCCCCAGCTGTATGCATATTTGTCCAAAATCGCAGTCATAAAGCTCCGCGCGCGCGATCCAGACTCTCTGCTCGCAAAGAGACTTGCAAATCTTGCAGCCCCTGTGTCTGACTCGAGGATCTTGTTGAGATATTACGGGCTCATCCCGTTGGTCCAGTGGATTATCTTCTCTGGTACGTTTTTCAAATTACGCTGATTCGTCTCCAACAAACCGCGTCAGAGAAAAATCCTCCTCCAACTGAATTCCTTCGTCTCATCTACCGCCTCCAAAATCTTGCCAATCTTGTTTACTATCCTCTTGAGCACATTTATTACTTGGCAAGCCACAAGGTTATTTTTTTGAAGGATGAAACGACAAACAGAATCGGCATGTGGAGCTGCAGATTCTGGGCAGCCTATGTAAGAGCAAATGAGTACTTTCTTGTTTGATCCTCGTTTTTCCAAGGTTGTGTTGTACTTCGTGCAGCTTTACCAAGAATACCGCCTTCTTGAAACCCGCCAGATGCAGTTGGAGCAGCGTGCGCGTGGGAAAGGTGAGCCAAAGGATGTCCTGCGTGCGGAGCAGATGAGCATTGCGAGCGACATGGAAGCGCTGAAAGTGAACGCCATCATCAACACCGCATACTTCCCGTTGACGATGCACTGGAGTCTGGAAAATTCGAGCTTCCCGGAGCTTGGCGTAGGCGTGTGTGGGACGATTGCGGCAGTCGCCCAGATTTACTCGGCGTGGAAGAGTGCATGAAGCTGCGCGTGACGTTTTTTGGCAAAACTTGGAACGTTGATGGAACCAAACCGTCACGACTTGGATACAGACAAAGGCAGCAGCGTTGACGGCGGCATTAGCGACGGCAGCGACGACGAGTTCGACTGGGCGGAGGTTCCTGTGCCGGACGGCCCTCGGCCTCCGCCGCTCCACGACGCGCCTGAGCCGCAGCACACCACGGTAGAGGTCTCGCTCGCCCCAGAACCCTCCCGGAAGCGTGCGAGGCTCGCTGCCGGCAGCAACGTTCGTCAGATGCGCGCGCGTCGGGCGCTGGAACATCGCGTCCACCTGCTCCTTCTCATGGCAGCTGCGGCAGTACGCAACGCGCAGTGCCGCAACGACGCGCTAGTGGCTGCGACCGCAATGAGTCTCGCCAGTAAGGATCCTGCCGTACCGGCCAATAACGGTGCATCGCGTGTCGCTGCGATTCTGTTTGCGCGCGTCGCCGCCGCGACTGCTGACTCGCATTCGCCACACCAGTCCAGCAACGACCGCGCGATTCTACTCACCGCTCTTTGTCGTATGAGTGGATTACGCGCACGGCTCATTGCGTCGCTGCATCCACTCCCAGTGTCTGTGGCGCGTGGTGCATTAAGCCCATGCTACCGAACTGATCACTCCAGCCGGCACGATGAGCCATGCGAGACCGACGCGATTCGCTTATGGACACAGATTTACGACTGTGCGAAAGACGGGAGCAACACATGGATCAACATATGTCCGGAGCGCGGCGTGGTTGACTCGACGGCGGCGTTTGAGCCGTCGGCCGCTGCGCCAAACCAGCAGCAGCTTGTGTACGTCTTGGCCCTTGGTGAAGATGGCGGGCCGTCTTTTGTAGACATCACTCAAGCAGTGTCAACACGATGGGCTAGTCGAATTGCAAAACTCCGTCCAAACGCCGAGGACGAATTCGAAATCGCGTTCCAGGATTGGTGGAGCACTGTCGCATGGCTGCATTCGGAAGACTCCTCCAGTGCCTTCGTGAAGACTGCAGCACTGGAAAGCAAAAAGGCACTAGAGCGAGAACAGATGCCGAACCGTTTCGACGGATTCAAAGACAATTCGATGTAATTACATTTTCCGGTGTTTGCTTACTTACTTGTGGTAAAACGCGGGGTAGATACGCACTGGAGCGACATCTTTCGCAATCAGAAATCATACACCCTTCAGGAGTGCAGCACTCCATCGGCAACTTCAAAGGCGAGCTTGTATACCCCCGATCCTTCGTCAAAAGGGCGCTCTCTGCTGCAAATTGGCGGAAATTCGGCCGACAGGTCCGCGAAGGAGAAGTCCCGGTGAAGCAAATCAAAACCCGTGGATCCGGAAGCATTAACAAGAAAAGGGAAATAGAAGCTGACAGAATCAACAACTCCGGACTCTCCGTGAATGTCAGTGAAATGACAGATCTTTTTGGTGAATGGCAAACGATTGAATGCATACCTGAACCGCTCATTAATGTAAGAGGAACAGTTATACTATTTTCAAAATTTATCGTTGTTTTCTTTTTCCCGCAGGGGAAGATACCCCGCAATAAGTTTGGAAACTTTGAATTAATGCATGAAAATATGATGCCCCAATGGGGTGCACATATACGACTGCCGGGGGCAGCTGCAATGGCTCGAAGTCTTGGTTTCGACTTTGCCCCGGTCATGGTAAGTCGCTACCTCTAGCAAATAGCAATTTGTATATGTATATGCTCGTCACTCAGATTGGATTCGAACACCACAACGGAAGAGCAACACCTGTCCTGGATGGTGTGCTGGTCCTGAAGGAGAATAAGAATGTTCTGGAGGAGGTGAAATTTTTTGAGTTTGAAATGCAGTTGCTACTTGCTGACACGCCGAAAAGGCTGTAAGAACCTCTGCAGATCTTTCCCGCAAAAAAATTGATCAAAAGAAAAGTAAAAAGGCAATTGGCAATTGGAGAAGGTTAATTGAAAAGGCCATTGTGTTGCAAGATTTGAAAGAACAGTATTTGGAATAAGACTACTCCTTCTAAGCTTTATTGTTGAAACCGCTGCTCCTTTCCAATTTGCGACACAATCCTGTTTCGGGCCGGATTTTCAAAGATTGTTGATATCACAATCAATAACACCAAAACGACGTTCCTCCATCCAATTGGTAAATGTATGATAGCGACATTCTTTTCCGCCGTAAAATTATTTCCGGTTTCCAGCATCTACAGACTGTCTAGGTTTCTGCTTTCCCTTTTCGTTGGAAGCCCTGATGGATGAGAACGCTTTTTCCTCGCAAGACAATAATCTTCTTGTTTATCGCTACAACATATGTGCCATTTTAGATTGTCACCCTGAAATATTTTAATATCAGTGAGATTGTGCCTTCCTATCGTTCAGGAAGGCAGGAAACTGTGCGGCTGGTAAATCACAGATGGAGGGCCGTGGGTGCAGCGCAACACACCATTGCTGCAGATGGAACGCGAGTCGAAGACCGTAGTACGGCTAGGACGCGTGTGGGACCCCATCGACGGCGTTTCCCGTGGATAATTGGGCTGCCCGCGGCGTTTGTTTTATCGGCGACGAATGTGTCGGTCAAGTGGCAACGCTGTGCAAAACTAAACAGAGAAGCGCCTTGTCGCGTTCATTGCGCGCCGTCTCCCTCGCGGTCACCCTCAAGTCCTAGCGCACCCGCGCCGACGGCCCCCCGTCCCACAGACTGGAAGTGCTGCGAGTTCTTGAACTCCGAGTACAGCGTGAACAGCACATGCAGCGACTCCACCGTGCTGGTCACCGGCTTCCGCCTGCCGTCCTTCTGCTGTTGCTGTTGCTGTTGTTGCTGCTGCTGGGGCGACGGCGTTGGTATGTCAAGAATCGCCGTCAAAAGCCGCGCATATGACGGAAGTGAAATTTCAAGGTCCACCGACGGAAGCTGCAGCTGTCAAGATTAGAAAAAAAAAAAAAGTAAGTGCAAATTCATGCCGCACTCGATGGAAAGAAGCGAATAAGAAAATAAACCGTTCCAAGCGCATCTTCGATCTCTGCTGGCCAAACTTGCATCAACTCCTCAATGTCGGGCATTCTTCGCGAGTAATGTACAGTCGGTGCAGGTTTTGCGGCATGCAGCTCTTTTACATTCCGGATCCAGCTGTCCAGCGGCTTTGTGTTGCTGCGAAGACTTACACTGTCTATACTTCTAATAACCTGTGGCACAGGTGCAATTGATTTTGTAACTGCACGCAGATGCAGGTCGAGAACTGTTGGATCCGACTGTTTCCCGCTGGGTTCGTCCAGCACCGCCAGTCCGAGTGATTCTGGCTTTTGGTCTGGCCGAGAAATCTGGCAGAAAGAGTTAACATAGTGCTTAAAAAAACGCGGAAAAAGTTAAATGCCTTAATAAACGCATCGATGTCTCCGATAGCTGGAATATATTCCGGTATAAAAGGTTTAAGCTCTGGTTCCAGTTCCAATTCTTGTGGGCGATATCGCGAGATATATTGAAATATTTCTTTCATTTCTTCACTGAGGGAAACCGACATTCCGTTCTTAGATCCAGCACTTTAATCTAACCATCAGAACTATTCATAGATCACAAAAATTTCACCTTTTACTTCCGTACACAGCCGAAATGTCATCATCGTCATCATCGTCTCCAGTTATCAGGTCATGGTCTCCAGATTCATCATCCAGCTATTGTAGTGGTTTTAGGTGGGTTTTACGTTGCAATACACAAGAAACCCTCGGAAACCTTGTGCTTTTGGCTATCTTTCGAGAGTAACCTCTGTGGGTGATTTGGCATCAAATGATCTGATTTGGATTTCGACAGTGCGCTTTGCGAATCCTTGGGGGAGGCTTGCACGATAGCTGTTTCACTCACAGATAATCCAGGATTGATGCGGCCGTTTCGCGTGTCTTTTTTCGCGGGCAGATCACTGCGAATTGAATCGTGTGTCGCACTCTGTTCCAGCGTAAGTTTCATCAGACAAAACCATCGCGAGACACACCAGATCGTCTTCGCCTTCAGCGTATTCGCCATCGCTGTCTGACATATTCGAAGGCGGCGTATCGCCGCGGGCTTGTCCGGAGAAAAAAGTTTTGTGCAATTACGATCGGTTCCCAACAGTCCAACGGTGGACCGCGAAAGGAAAAGTAGAATACACTCAGATGATTGCGGATGAATGAGCAATTCAACTTACGTGGATTGTCGGACGCGTCACGACTAATCTTTCCTCTGTCTGGACGAGCTCCATGCTTTTCGCGGGGAGCATCGTCGTCGTCATCGCCACCATCGTCGTCATCGTCTTCATCGTCATCGTCTTCACCGCTTTCGAGGCTGTCGTCGCCGTCGTCCTGCTCGCTCAGGGCGGCGGAATCATCGAAGAAACCGCTCTGTCAGGACGCGGACGCGGGTCACAAACGACGGAAACCAGTGTCACGCGAATGACCGCACCGCTCGTCTCAGGCTTTGGTTGCTCATCCGTGAGAGGGAACGCGTTTTCCGTGGTCTGTGTGTGACAATTTGCACCGGCACAATCGAATCCATCGGCCGACGTGCCGCTGCATCACTTGCAGTGTGCATGGGACCTAACATCGTCGAAGTCAGTCATTTGGAGTCGCTTGCGTAGAAGATCATTTGCTGTCCCATGTCGTAGCCTTGATTACCTTAACAATTGTGTGGCTGCACTTCAATTTCCGATTTCAGCCTTAGTAAAAGCAGGGGGAAGGATGTATCCCATGCTTGTTCTTGGCCGTCTTGTATTTTTTGATACTTTCGTCAATTGCTTCTCTTTCAGCCGCCTGTTGCTATTTGAAAACAAATTGCCCAAGTAATTACAAATTTGAAATAGGAGCGAAGATTGTTCCTTTGGCAAACGTTCCCAATGTTCGAGCCCATTGGATAAGCGAGCAGTCAATGCAGTGCATGCGCGTCTCTACTGCTGCCGGGACTAGCTGAAGTCATGATTTAACCGCCGGTGGGGATTTGTTTGGAAATTTAATAAGGCTTGTGGGGCTTTTATTTTTTTTTTTTTCGTATCATTTCCTCCCTCGCTGACTTACGAAGCAGCCGAGAACGCTACCACAAGCGTATTTTTGCCTCAGCCGCAGTCACTTGGAAGCAAATAAAATTGTTCTGTTTTGAACTCTATGATGTATTCTGTCCTGAACCAAGATGGAAAAAAAGAAGAGGGTTGCATCAATCAGATCATCCAGTGTATACAACAACAGCAGTGACATTATCATCAATGGACTTCGAATCCAATGATTTTAATGCGCGTTTGACCAGCACTTCGCTGGCTTTTTGCGCAGGCTCGTATTTGACGACCAAACGTATGACTTCGTCAAGGTCCAGTCCGTCCCACAGGCCGTCTGAGCCGAGAACGAAATATTTGTCTTTTTTCGAAAGCTCGCGCTCGATAATTTCGGGTTCGCATAGAACACCGATGCGCTCTGCGCACGTGTCGCCGATGGACCGGGTGACGACGAGGCTGTTAGGTGCGCAATTAGTGAGATACGAAAATTAAAAAAAAAAAAAAAAAAAGGTTAAGATCTACCCAGGGTAAGGCAGAGTGCCTTTATACAGCCGCAATGGGCCTTCGCCGCCGTTTTCCGAAGGCATGTGGTCTATGCGTGCGCCAGCGGCTTGCACTCGCTCAAGTTCGACGGGATTTGCACAAGTATGGTCACTGAAGGTCGAAGTGAGGTGGGACCAGCGAGAGGCATTCAGACGAAGATCAGGTCAATAGAAAAAGACGTACGTGGAAACTCGCATGGGGACGATCGCGTCGCCTTCCTTACGGCCGAGAATAACTCGCGAGTCGCCGACGTTGCCGATCAGCACGCGCCGCTCGACTTCGAAAAATAGCATCACGACGGCCGTCGTACCGCTCATGTAGCAGTCGATGGCCGGATTGTCCTTCAGTGTCGCGTGTACAGTAGCGAATGCTTGCGTGAGGGCCACCGCAGCCTCCTTCGGCCTACCGATCAACGCCGTGCGATGCTCGCGCAGGACCTTTGGAAACATCTTTTTCGCGTACGACGACACCTTTGCCCCGTCAGAGCCTGTGTTTAATTTTTAACACCAGGAATAAAGTTGCTTATTTTCAAGAAAAACTGGAGATATTGGGCGTGTTAGATGGGGAGAAGACGAATAAGTGTTCGCAATGTAGCTGCAGTTGTCGTATTTGTTTCGTCGGTGGTAAACGTACCGTGGCCGTCAAAGACAGCAAACAGCGATGTGCGCGGGGTTGTGCCTTCAAACAGGTCCTCGACAACGAGATACTCATCTTGCTGCGACTCACGCTTGCCGATGCTGGACGCCGCGCCGAAGAACGATGGCGACGACGACATTTGAACACAAATCCCAATTCTCAACAACTCATCCGCCGCATTTCACCTTTGGATACAACTGCGGCCAGTTCACGCGGCCGTGAGTATTAGGCGAAGCGCTAATTGAGCGGCTTTCGCCAAACAGTCTCTACGCCTTGAGCCTGCTTTTAGGTGTTAGCCGGGTGGTGTTTGAAGAACACGAAACAACAGATTTCGCGAGTTTGCAAGGAAACCTTCCAGCTGAATATTATTTGCGCTCAGATACTGTTACTCGCTTAAAATCAGAAAAGATCAGTTTACAATGTTGTGTCGTCAAAGTCGATTTTCAGAATTCTTTATGGGGCAGCGAACAAAGATTAAAACTAACAACGAAAAACACCACATTCATCAAGGTCCTACAATACAGAAACCAAATCCATTTTTACTTTTGTGCAAGTGCCCAGCCGGCAGCTTGTTGAAAACCGGCAGCAACTAATTGCTGGTTTGTTTCAGACTTGTCTCCGCCAAAGTAGATCGTCTTCTCGGGCAGCGCCTTACGTTTTTCAACTTCGAATACCGACAACTGCATTCTCTGTGCGTGTCCTTCAGGAATTTCCGAGTATGCTTTTCCGACGATTGTAACTTCCTGCTTCTTGGCTTCTGCAAGAGCAATAATGTTCTTGACTGTCTGCTGGGTCTCCATTTGCGATGCTTCGGCCACTGCTTGCGCGTTCTTAACAACCTCATAGGCCTTTGCGTCAGACGCCTTTGCGGCAGTGTAGTAATCTGCGTCGGCAACAGTTCTCTTCTGCTCCGCCTCAACGCGTGCAATGGCAAGCTTGCCGCGCTGCGTCTCGGTCGCAATGTGGTTTTGCAACTCGACTTGCGTGGCCTGGATTTGGTTCCGTAGCACCAGCTCGCTCTGTTTCTCCAGATCTTTGCCGAGGTTGCCCTCAAGCTCGCGATCAAGAACGTCGAAGCTCTCGACTGTGATTCCGTACGTTTCCGCTTGTACGCGCAGGTCGCGCAGGCAGTCACTCTTGAAGGCGTCGAGCCAAGGCTCCACGTGGTGGTCCGGGACGTCACCGCCAACCTTTTGCGCACGCATGAACTGCTGGTAGCTCAGTCGCGACACGACACTGTTGACCGCGGTTTGCGCCGGGTTAGCTAGCGCAGTGAACGCGTCGTTGTACGAAGCAGTCAGCGAGACGGGATCCGTGATACGGTAGCGCAAGTTTACGTTCAGTACGACGGGAACACCCTCAACAGTGTATGCAGGCTGAGTCTTGAACGTTGTTTGACGCTCTCCAAGCGAATAGAACCCACGGAACGAAGTGTTGGGGTTCGTGATGACATGCTGACCAGCACGCAACAGTAGCAGCTCGTTCCCGCGTTGCAGAATAAGGACATTGTTTGCTGGCACCAGAAAGAAGGAAGCGACGGTGATACGCGAGCCGCCAACCTGAATTGCGACATCTCGCTTCCACCCGAGGATAGGGCCCTTGCCAGTTGGTCGGGTTTCGTAGTGCGCATGCTCGTCCCCAAGGTTAAGCGTGTCCACAATCTCGATAACTTTGAATGTACCCTGGGCACCATAAGCGGCAAATCCTGAATTTCTAATGACGAAAATTCTGTTGGCAGGATCCATCACCACGGCTGAAAATTGGCATTAATTAATCAATATAACCACAATCAAGGCTCACCAGCTTCTGACTGGCCCACAAGGACCGTCGTTAAACCCAAAGTGTCGAGGGGTGATGTCATAGAAGAGCGCCCAAACCAGGAATGACGCAAAGAGCTGAGAAATAGTCAATATGAGTACCACAGTATGGAGTGGAACTCTTACAAGTTCCAGTAGTTTCCCGCTTCAACAACAATCACGGGACGTCCATTCCTGTTCCACACGCCAATTTCACCTGTCGGAACCACTTTTCCCCCAAACGGACGCTTTGGCTTTTTGGAGATCAAGTGATAGTCTTTGTTCTGGCGCATCCGGCCATCCAGCTCGCGAAGAGCGTCGGGAAGGGAGGTGGAGACCTCGACAAAGTACTTGTTCTGCTTGATGTGATCGGGAACATGCCAGTCGTCGGTGCCCTCAATCTGCTTCTCGATGGCTTCGATGGTGCGCAGGTTGTCCAGAAGCTTTGGGTTCATTCTGCGGTGATTTTGTTTTCTTTGATTGGTGGTTGCAATGTCGCCTTTTTGAAGACTCCCGTTTGATTGGTGCTTTTCAGCCTCCCGCCCCCGTGCATTCAGATTGATTGGCGACGCATTGCCGATCGCTGACTGTGCTTCATATGTGCTTCCTTCTTCCTGTCTAGAATGACAAACACAAGTAATTCTGTTTTACTCCAAACCCTCCAATGAAGGTCGCACCCCAAAGCTTCCCAGGTTGGTGCGACGAGGAACATAATTGAAACTGTTTGCTGCTGTCTCCTCATGAACTGGTGCTTGAAAAAAAGAACATTGAATCGGGTGCTCACAAAAAAAAAAAAACAAAAACAGAAAATGAACAGTTTTGGTGGAAAAGACAAGAAGGACATTCGGATTTGGGTGGTATGCACGCGCCGCCTGATGTGCTTGACCTGATGATCATGTTCGACTCACAGGATGGCTGCTTCGACATGTTCCACTTCGGTGAGAGCGTTGCCGGCATTGCTTGTTTGAACATACTTCGCAAGGACACGCAAACGCTCTCCGACAGGCCAAGGAAATGGGCGGCTACTTGGTCGTCGGTGTACATTCTGACGCTGAGATTCTTAAGAACAAAGGCCCCACAGTCATGAATCAGAAAGAACGGTTGTTTTCGGGTAAAAATGATCGATACTAACTTTGACAGCATAGGTACGACGCTGTAGCTGCTTGCAAATGGGTCGACGAAGTTGTTCCTGACGCTCCGTATCTTACATCTCTCGAGTGGATGGACCGGTACAAGTGTGACGTCTGCGTTCATGGCGATGACATAACGACAATGGCTGACGGGACTGACTGCTACCAAATCGTCAAAGATGCAGGGCGATACTGGGAATGCAAAAGGACGCAAGGTGTTTCCACCACCGAGCTTGTTGGGCGCATGCTGCTCCTCACGAATGAGCACCTAAGAAAAGTTGGTTTACGAAAGTCTCCCGCTCGAATTCATTTCCATCTGATTCATAGACCTCTGCTTCCGTATCATCTCCCTTTCTTCCCACGTCCCTGAAAATCGTGCAATTCAGTAATGGTCGCGAGCCGAAGCCGACGGATCGTGTTGTGTATGTCGATGGCGCATTCGATTTGTTTCATGTTGGCCACATTGAGTTTCTTCGTCGCGCAAAAGAACAGGGCGACTATCTTCTTGTGGGAATCCACGATGATGACGTAGTGAATCAAACTATGGGGTCAGCATATCCCATCATGAATCTTCACGAGCGCGCACTTTCAGTTCTACAATGCAAGTATGTTGACGAAATAATTATGGGAGCACCATATTCCGTAACGAAAGATGTTCTAAACAAAGTGTGCAAAATCTCTGTTGTCTGCCATGAGAAAGACACGCTGTACGAAATGGATGTGGACGGATCAGACCCATACAAAGTGAGTCATGACATGCGTTTGCGGAAGTTTACAGAAACGTATGCAGCTTCCAAAAGAGCTTGGAATATACCGGGAAATCGAAGGAACAGAAGACGAGATCTCAACGGAGACTATTATTGACCGAATTTTTGCAAACAGAAAGCTGTACGAAGCGCGGAATCGGCGCAAGTTGGAGAAGGCTGCGCTGGAAGAGAAGATGCTGCTGCAACAACAGCAACAGCTTAAATTTTGACACTTGTTTTTGGGGGCAACTGAAATTCAATTTGGCCCATTTGAAGGGAAAAAAAAAAAAGAAAGAATATGGGCTTCTCCGACGCAGTCCCCGGCGCAGCTGTTGCGCCTGCGAAGCCCGTGCGAATCTGGGTGGTAGGAGCATCACACGTGACGCGGTTGTTTGTGTACCAACCACCAATCTATGTGCATGTGCAGGACGGCTGCTACGACTTGTTCCACTTCGGCCATGCGAACGCCATCCGTCAAGCAAAAGAACTGGGCGGGCCCGGTGCTGTTATGATTGCCGGCGTCTGCAACGACTCCAGCATCCTGCTCAACAAGGGCCCCACTGTCATGAATGAGGAGGAGAGGTATGGTCCAGCCAACAATTTCCCTGCTCACTCTTCACGTCAAACTCAGATACTCCGCAGTTGCCGCTTGCAAGTGGGTAGACGAAGTAGCACGCGATGCGCCATACGAAACCTCACTCGACGAGATGGACCGCTACAATTGTGACTTCTGCGCGCATGGAGACGATGTGACGACAATGGCCGACGGCTCGGACTGTTACAGTGTCGCAAAAGCTGCCGGGCGCTACAGAGAGTTCAAACGCACTCAAGGAGTTTCCACAACCGAACTCATAGGGAGGATGTTGAAAATGACTGGCGAGAAAGGAAGGCCGGTGGGTTTGATGGCGAACCAAAATGGCGCTGAAAATTTTGAAGGTCTGCTCGGAGTCCACCTTCATAACAACGTCAGCAAAAATCGCACAGTTCTCGTCTCTCCGGCGACCAAAACCGTCCGACAAGATAATTTATGTACATGGCGCATTCGATCTGTTCCATGTCGGACATATTGAATTCCTGAAAGCTGCTCGAGCTCTTGGCGATTTTTTGATCGTCGGCATTCACGACGACGCAGCCGCCAATCACTCTATGGGATCAACATTTCCCGTCATGAATCTTCACGAACGTGTTTTAAGTGTTTTGCAGTGCAGATATGTCGATGAAGTCTTCATTGGTGCCCCATATTCCATCACTACAGAAGTGCTGACTAAAGTCTACAACGTTGACATTGTATGCCATCCAAAAAACACGCCCGTCGTTTTAGATGTTAATGGGAATGATCCTTATAAGGTATGTGGTGAATTTCAGGCGAATTAAAGCTGACCTGATGTTTCAGGTACCGAAAGCTCAGGGCCTTTTCTTGGAAATAGAAACGACACTGTCGGAAGTGACGACAGAAACTGTTATACAACGGATATTGGCGAATCGGGAACTCTATGAAGCTCGAAACGCAAGAAAGTTGGAAAAGACTGCGCTTGAGGATGAAATGAAGAACGCGGTTTAGATAAAATTTATCCTAGAAATGTCCCAATCAGACCTCTTGCACCTTCTTGATACCCTGTCTGAGACTGGCGCCATCAATCGTCTTGAACTGACTTCGGAACTTTCTGAAAAGTTTGTTGCCATTGAAACCTTTTGTTTGGCATTCAAGAAATCAAACGAAGATGTCATTCACATGCTGTACGTCAAACAATCCTCTTTCAAGACGATATTGACGTGATCAAAACGCTTTCCGTCAATCTTAATCTACAACTTGCAGATTTATCTTCGTCGGCTGCAATCAAGGCATGTTTTCTTGGAAGTGAAAAATTAAATTTTCGACCAGATCATTTGTAACATTTTGAATTGCCTGACGGCGCTTGTTGTTGACGATAAAGTCGAGGAAACGAGCGAATACGACGATATTTCGACAGTTCTAAATTTCGCGGAAAGAAATCCTTTCAAATCAGACTTTACCATCTTCGAAGTATGCTGTGCAGCCTTTGTTTGGATATTCTAAAAAACAGAGATTCTCAAGGCAAATGCCACTTTGATAGTGTTTCACCCCTCAAGCATTATTGATTTGTTAAGCGGAATCTTGTTCGACATTTGCGCAAAGGGAATTACTGAGGCAATGCAACTAATATCGGTTCTATCAAAGCTACTCTTTGCAATTGTTTCCAAAACTGTTTCGAACGAAGAAGCCAAAGATCATCTGAAAAGGCAGAAGAATTCCGAAGATTCATTGGCGGATCGCCTCTTAATATGCGCTTCCAAGGCAGCCGTCATGCGAAACGTAGACTCTCTTTCTTCTTTGCGACTTTTGACCCTGGGCTACGTTTTGTAAGTTTCCGTACTCGATGCTTGATTTAAACGATATGTAGAAATGGGAAATTGAAGTTGATTTTGACCGCATACTATATTATTTTGGCCAAAACATCATCAGAAATTGATTACCAAGAAATTCCGATGATTTTTGAGTGCATACAAGTAAATTCAGGCAATCCATATTTTTCGAAAGAAGCAATAGAAATCTTGCGGTCGAAAGCAACCAACTTCCGTGTCGATTTGAATTTGGGGGTCCTGTCCCGCATCTTAAAACTGCTGAAGGACATGTAAGCTGAGTCTTGAACGATACAATACCCATCGCGCATAAGGATGAATCGCAAATGGCGGGAATTGTATTTAGAAAGTTTATTTTCTTGCATTATAGACCATTGTTTCTTGCTTTACCTCGACATAAACTTGAGGGTACGTGCATATCGAACTTGCGCTACTTATTATTACTTAGGCTGTCAGTCGCACAACTTTCTCCAAAACATTTGAACCGACCTCAACCTCATTACTTGTACCAATCAACGAACCCGTTTTCGAACTTCCAGCAAAACTGAAAGAAATTTCGTCGCACATTTCCGGTATTTTGCTTGTTTTTCTGAGTCAGCCGCGAAATCTGATTGTGGTGGAACGCGCTTCTTTCGCTGCCTTGGATGGGCTCGTCCATGAAACGGAAGATACCAATTACACAAAAGCCTATTTGAGATTGAAATTTGTTCTTGCATCCAAAGCCCTATGCGTCGAAACATCTACATCATCGTCTGACGGGAAATTGAGCACGGAAGAAAATTCTGAAATATCCATCTTGTCAGCGAAGGGAATACAGCTTGTGATGCAGTTGTTCACGAAAATTTCGAACTGCACCAGGACGAGCATCTTGTCCGCCATGCTACGTGTCTTGTTCAACTTTCTTCGCCGCAGAGTGGTGTGCGATCCTTGCCAGTGGGCCGTCATCCCGCGATGCTTGAAAATTATCTGCTGCCCCTCGGTGCACCAACGTGACTCCCGAATCGATCTGGAGAACTGCCAGGAAACTGATCCTCACATGCACAAAGCACGTGGTTTGGTTGAGGAATCTCAGATTGAAATGCTGCGCTTGATTTTGGACGATCTTACGACGTCTATCGGAGAATTCGCTGGACTTCGGCACGCCAAGACTTTGCCAACTTCGCGGCAGTATCGCGCCATGTCCGCCCAAATGGCTCACGATACTGCGAGATGCGATGATTATGAGCGAGGAGTATGGAGCGCGCAAACTTCTGAGTACTCTGCTTTCTTGCTAAGGTCAGAAGGATACGCATTGAAGAACATGGAGAGTTTTTTAAAGAACGGTAAGATAATGAGACAAATTGATTCCAAGGTCTGGAACACATAAAATCCATAGACGTTAGCGGATTCATTGCAGAACTTCAAAGCATCTGCAATCGACGGCAAGTTTCCGATATTGCCTCCGGCAAGATCAGAGACTTTGTCTCGTATATGTGCTTGACAGCTTTACCGATCAGCACTCGCCTATCGCATTCTTCTTTGCCTCAATTGCGCCCAATAACATCACAGAAACCCAAACTTCCTCGTCTTGCGGGGATTTAAAATCGAAAATATATCCTGAATAAAAATCGACAATTTTTGCGACAAAATGATGCCAGACGAAGAAACTCCCGAAGAAGAAACGACAGACATCGACGACAGTAGTAACCGCAGTGAAATTTCGTCAAATTCATCCCGCGACGATAGTGGCGAAAGTTCTGAAGGATATGAAACCGAGAGCGAAAGTGAGGGCTCTGAAGGACAGTCAAGTGACGCAGATGATCCTGAAGGCGAGAACATGGAAGAAACTGAAAATAATGAGGAAGAGTGTGGCTTGGAGGTTGTTTCTGATTCTGCCAGCACGGCAAGTGTCCAAGGAAGCTCCGGAGATCAATATTCTGATGAAGAAGCGGCCGCACAGGAGCGCACCCTGGATCCTTGCAGCCAAGTTTTTTCAAATGAGAACTCTTCGGAAGTCAACATTGTAATTGAGGACGATGTTCAGCCAGACGAGCTAGAAGAAAACGCAGTCACTGCCCCTATTTCTCCCGAGCCTGTGCTTGCCCGCGCGGCCAGCTGGCTGCTGGGATTGGGATTATTTTCGCAAAGTTCGCATCAAGTAGCGCAACCACCATCAATTACTCTGACTGTTCCGGACACCGAGACAAAAAAATTTGAGAACTGCTCAAAAGAAGTCGATTTTGTGCGTTGCGAATCGACTGAGTCGTTTATTTCGGCTGATGACAGTCAGTCTGTCTTGGCTTCATCACACCTGCTAATATACTACCCTTGCGCAGGATCGGTTGCGTCCGCGGCAGAGCCGGTAGATTCTCCTGCAATCGGTGTAAGGACTATCTCAATTAGATTTCATCGTGCTAAATTTATTAAAATGAATAATGATTACAGAAAGGAAGATTTCGGTCCAAAAGTTCACATTCGCGAACTAGATCTCAGGCATATATAGACAGCCTTACACAGGCGGCCACAAAGCTTGAACAGGAGTACTCCGGCCTCTCTGCCAAATTGATCTCGTCCGAAGCAGAGTGCGCGAAAATTCTTGCCGAGCTTGAAGTCAATAAGGAGAAAATAAAAGTGTTAACGAATGAAAACGATGAACTTCGTTCAAAAAACTCGAATTCGAATGCAAAACTCGAATCGCTGGAAGCACAGTTTAAGGAAGTCCTTGCGGATTGCTCGGAACTGAAAGCTAAGATATTATCATCGGAAGACTCAAGAAAAAAGCTTGATACTCGCATCACCGAGTTAGAAGAGGCCTTAGCCGATCACACAGCAAGAGAAGTCAGTCTGCGAACGCAACTAGACAAAGCTGATGGCCAGTTGAAGAAGGAACAAGAGATTCATCAAAAAATGGTAGAAGAGCAGTCGCAAGCACACAAAGAAGAAGCAACAAAAGCAAACAACGAATTTGAAGAGAGAATCAAAAGCCTGTGCGCTCGTCATGTGTTGGAAATGGAAAATCTGCAAAAGAACTTCAAAAGTGCTCAAGAAAAAATAAGTACTCTTGAGAGTTCGCTGGAAGCGGCGGAATCGAAGTCTCAAAAATGTAACAGTATGCTCTTGGTTGCACAAAAGGCTTCTGAGGAACAAAGCTCGGAACTGCAAAGACTGCAGCTTGAAAAAAATGACTTGCAAACTCAGAATCTGGCCGCGTGCAGCCAAAATTTAAGAAATGAGAAAAAAATTCAGAGTTTGGAAACAACTATTTCCAGTCTTCAGCAAAAATGCGAAGATTTTCGGCATGATCGTGATTCTAAATCTGAAAATAGCAAAAAAGCAACGGAAAAGCTTAGAGCACTTAACGTTGACCTCGAGCAAAAAACAAAATATGTGGAAAGTCTGAGCGAAGAGCTGCAAAACGCAAATATTCTGCTTGAAACTAGCCGCCAGCGAATCGTCGAGATCGAAAGCGACTTAATTAATAAAACCAATGACTTGGAGGAAATGAGGCAGCACAGGGACACTCTTCAAAGCGAGATCTGTTTGCATTCTGCAAAATTGTTTCAGGCGGAAGCTCGCTCCAGTGAGGTTGACAAAGAAATTGCTGAACAAAAAGCGCAGTTTGAAGCAGAGCTGGCAAACTTTCGAAAAGCTGCGGAAAATGTCGCAGGTGCATCAAATGAGGAAATTGAAAGATTGAAAGCTGAGAATTCTGAACTCAAGAAGACTCTTTCGCAAGCCAAAATTGAAAGGCGAATGCGATCAACGCGCATATCAGAGTTATGGAACGAGCTTCAGAGTGCGCGAAATGATTTCGACAGCAAGAAATCTGAGAACGAAAAACTTCGAAAGGAGCATCAAAGCGTACTAGAAGAACTCCAAGAAATCAAATCCAACTCCAGCAACGCACTTGCGAAGGAGGATGAACTGGCGCAACAAAAATTTGAGCAACTAATCAGTGAACTCCAAACTTCGCTTGAGAACGAAAAATCGAAATTGGAAGAGGACCGCATCAATTTTTCAAAAAAACTGGCTGAGCTTGAAGCTGAAAATTCCGAACTACAAAAGTCGAAACAAACAGCAGAAGAGGGGCTTTTACTGAAGGATCAAGAGATCTCAGTTCTCAAAAGTCAGATTACGGACCAAAAATCCCACACAACGATCAAGGATAACAAAACAATTAACTCGCGCGGTGAGGCTGAGGAAAGCTTAATGCTTGAAATATTAGGCGAGCTTGCCACCCGTGGGCAAGCGATTCGAGAACCCCATCATATAGATGCGCATTCTGCTGAAAATCACGCGCAGGAAGATGTTCAAGATATTCTGAAAGCTTTAGATGGCACAGGTGAAGGGACAAATAGTTCTGACGCCAAAAGTACCGCAATCGAAAAAATCATGAATATGAAAAGGCGAATGGAGGATCTGGAGAAGCTGTGCCGCGAACTTGAGGCGTTCGGGCACGAGTCTCTGAAGGCAGCCGAGGTTTTGGAGGGAAAGTATCGAGCAGCCCAGTCTGCGACGGAGCAGAAAGAGCAAGTAATCCGCAGATTATCGACAGTGCTGGAGGACGGTGCATCGGTGATTGGACGCAAGCGGCTGCAGTCAGTGATCGCAGTGGCACGGGTCGCGGTCAGCGCGCCTGAGCCCAAGACGGAGGAGCCGCCCCCAGCGGAACGCGCGGACGACCCGCCGCGACGCGACAGTGTCGTCTCTGCGGCGCGTGCGCGGCTGGTGGCGGCGGTGACTGCCGCGCGTATGTCGGTTGCTGTTGGGAGGAAACCGTTCGCCCACGAATAAACCTTACTGCAACGAGCATGCCGGAGGACGCCGCAGACCGCCCCTCGGACTCTGAGATCCTCGCGTACGAGAAGGCCATCGCTGCCGAATTCCTAGCTGCCCCGCTGGTTGGCCCTGCTGTTGGTTTTGATGCGCTCGTCGCGGAATACGTATCGAATCCACCTTTCCACACCAAGACGCTCCAACTCGCTTCAAAGGCCCACGCCATGCGGTTGGGCTGTGATTTCCGTCCGAATATTTCGTGTTGATAGAAACTCTAGGGCCGTTCGTAAGGATGGAAACTGCTTCTACCGTGCACTGTCCTATTCCCTTTGCGAAGCGCTGTTAAGATACGCGAAACAGGATTCAGGATTGGAATGGGCCAAAGCCGTTCGTGAGAGAATCCTGTCCACAAGGCAGATCCTCATCGACACAGGCTACGATCCGTTGATCACAGAAGACTTCTTTGAGCCACTTTCGGAAGCTTTGGAGCCATCTTTTTCTCAAGCTAAACTGGATGAGTGCTTCAGTACTGACAAAGCAGTAAGACTTTTTCAATGCATTTTGAGCGGCTGAACAATTTCAAAAGTATTTGAGTGATACGATTGTTTGCTACCTGCGCTTAGTGACTGCAGGGGAATTGAAGAAGAACCGCGACATGTATGAAGCTTTCGTACTCGACAGCTATCCGACTCTAGAAGCATTCATCGCGAATCAGGTTGAGCCGATGGGTGTGGAATCAGACCAGATCCATATTGTTGCAATGGCCAATGCGCTCGGAGTAACAATGAATATCGCGAACTTGGATTCGTCTGATTCCGACCTGAACTTCCATGATATTTCTCCTATTTTCCCGCTCGAGCTCAAAGATGCAAGTCGGCAGCCTGTTTTGCATTTTTTGTTTCGCCCAGGCCATTACGACATTGTTTACATCAAATGATTGCGAAAATTAAAGAAAATTATACAGAGGCACTTTCTTTAACATATTCGTAACCAGTCATAGCCAAAATGATGCCAGGGAGCGTTGTCAACAATCTGGCATTTAGCCCTCGATAGAAAGCTGCGAAACTGTCAGTATCGTTGTTGCTGCGTTTCTTACCTCGCAATCCCTCAGTTCGCCATATTTGAAGACCAAGTTTCCAGTAGCCACGCTTGATTGCTTCGGCATCGTTTTTATTTCCACTTTCCAGCAGTTGCATTCTTACCCTCATGACTTCCAGAGGATTATTTGCGCATAGCTAGGAAAGTCTAAGAAGCAAAAACCATGGGCAATACTCACTGCACAAAATCCAGCTACTCCACCACTGATTGGAATGGAGTATGTTTCTGGACTCTCGATTCGTAACTTTGCAAACACAGGAAACAGTAGAAGTTTGCAAAGTTCAAAAACTCCCCATTGGACAGCTGATGCGGGTGCGAAAGCGCAAACATAACCTGTGTATCCTCTCCAAAAGCCTTTGAAGCCTTCGATCTTAATAACTCTCCGACAAACATCGACTGCCCCTCGGTACAGTCTATAAAAAGGGTGTCAGCTCCATCTTGTCGCTGTGGAAAATACCTTTTGTTGTGCGAAAAGCTGAAATTTCCTGAGTTTTGCGTTTGCAGTCTCTGGGCCACAATATCAGCCGGAACGTAAAATATTCCACCCGCCAGATCTGCGCATGCTCCGCTCACGAAACCTCTTAGAAATGGAAATTTTGAGAGCTCTGGAGACGCGGTTGCAAGACTTTCATGCACTGATTCGTAAGCGATGTAATAGCATGCTTGACCGGGCAATGCACCGATTGTCTGTGGAATAATTCCTCTCCACAGCCTGGCAACACCTTCCGCCCGAACAACCTTGCGAACTGTGTCCAGTAAACTCGGTTGTTTCTGCCGAGTCCGCTGGGACATCGCAATGATTTGAATTGTGTTGAGTGGAAACATAGCAGTTTCCATGCTGACAATCATCAACGAGCCTAACACCGCGAACTTGGTGGTATCCATCTCAGACATGCCGATTCTTTTTGGGCACTCCAGCAGTTGGTCTCCAGATTCGGGGGTGCGTGTTGCCACAGGATACATCGGTTGTATGGTTGGAATCGCAAGTTCAACTGGGGAGTTCGCTTCGAACATTATGAAGGCAGTTTGTGTATTTTTGGAAATTCACAAAGACGTATGGAGAACGAGGAAGCCCAAAAATGAAAAGAATAACAACCTTCATTGTTCGACTTCAAGTTCAGCGTTATACGCGGCGCAAGCCAAGAATTTGCGAGCAGTTTACCAGAAACTCTGGACTACCACAAGAATAAAGAACCACTTCAGCATTTGTCAAATTTTCGCCGATACCCAGTCGTAACAATATCGCGTTGAATCCGAATGAATTGTGCGCAAACTTAGTTTATACAATTCTGCTGTTCGAGCTGAATGTCCCAGAACTCTTTGGAACCTCATGCAATGACTTGGCATGTGCAAGACATACAGTGTGGAACCCGGGACGCGGCTCCATGACTCGATCGTTGGTGCGCAACTGTGTGTGGGGTACAGTGTGAAGTATTCCGAAGCCGGAGGCATGACATTGCGCGTTTAATATTACACTGGTGCTGCGCCTGGCTGCAGTGCGAGGAGCGGGCATCTGTGCGATGACGGCCTCAAGCGGGACTGTTCGAGTGTTTCAGTCATCTGGCACCAATCAGAATTTCGATATCACTTAGTTCTTGAGTCAGTTCAGCTGACGCTTCCGTTGCAGCGCTTGTATGAAAAGAAATCTGACGAATTGCTTGATGAGGGCCCGGTTCCTTACCATTTTGTCCGATTCATTTTCCGAAAGAACTGTTACGTGTTCTCTGAGAAAGCCGGAGAATCAGTTTCAGATTCAGCGAGATAGCCTTCAGACCATTGAGATGCTCGGGTGGCATTTTCTTACGCGGCAAATTGGAATTACGAATGATGGCGGCAGAGGCTGCCACAAGAATGCTGGTTGGGCTGGCATGAAGAGAATTGGAGCCCACGGATGTTCTCGTGTCCAGCACAGTGCCACATAATTGCCAACCGCTGAGCAGTGCAAGAATTAATGCGGCAGATCCGGTGCCTCATCCTTCGTCAGGCACACGCGTTGTCCCTCACTCAAGCTCGTCCCGGGCCTCCTGTCAGGACTTTGCTGCTGCTGGTGCGTGTGTAAGTTACCTGATGCTCCGTTGATTTCTTTCGCACAGCCCGTTCCAAAGATATCAAAAAATGAGCGACTTCGAAACAACTTGGGCCTCCGTCGTGGAAGGCATCGACGTTATCTTGAACCGCTTCGAGCAGGGGCTCACACACGCAAAATTTATCGGTCTATACACGTGCGCCTTTTCCTTGCCTGTGTCGTGTGTGCCTCTGAAGTCCGCCGCTTGACCACACAGAATCATTTACAACTACTGCACCGCCGTGAAGAGCACCTCCCAATTTATATCGGGATCAAATGGCATGCAAACTTCCGGTGTGTTGTCTGATGATAGATTTGAAATTAAATATGTGAATGGATGTTCCATGCAGCTGCTCAACTTATGGGATCAGATCTCTATATGAAGCTCAGGAGCTATTTGAAGGAGCATTTGCAGAAACTTCTTCAAAATAAAGACCCGAATGAGCCACTTCTGGAGTTCTACAGAAGAGAATGGACCAAATACACAAGAGCCAGCAAGTACATCGATCATATTTTCAGGTACCTGAACAGACACTGGGTAAAGCGTGAAATCGACGAGGGGCACAAGAACATTTATGACGTCAACACGGTCCGTAATCCGACCTTCCGTCCTTAAGCCACTAATGATTCGCCAACAGTTAGCCCTGGTTTCCTGGAGAGACCATTTGTTCATGACGGTTCATCATGACGTGATGTCATCTGTTCTTAGTCTCATCGAACGACAACGAAACGGGGAAACTATTGAACAGTCGTTGATCAAAAGTGTCGTTGATTCGTTTGGTAAACAAACAATCCTCTTGTTGCTTTTCATTAGTGACGCATCAAACCAGTTTCGCTCGGTCTCGATGAGAATGATTCTACTCGGGCGACTTTGGACGTCTACAATCAATATTTCGAAAAGCCGTTTCTCGACCACACCGAAATTTACTACACAAATGAATCTAAGGCATTTTTGGGCGAAAACAGCGTCACAGATTACCTCAAAAAAGCAGAAGCTCGCCTTGACGAAGAAGAAACGCGTGTGCAGATGTATCTCCATGAAAGCAGTCGCCACCCGCTCGTGAGCAAAGGGGAGACAGTGCTTATCCGCGCGCACACGGCGGTCATTCAAGACGAATTCCAGGCACTCCTCAACAACGACAAAGTCGAAGACCTCAAGCGCATGTATGCGTTGCTTGTCCGTGTGCCTGAAAGCTTGGACAAGCTTCGCACTATCTTCGAAGTCCATGTACGTCGACAGGGTGATGCCGCTATCGAGCGGGTTTATGAAGCTGCCAAAAATGCGGAAGCGAATGACGCTGCTGGAGAGAAAGGCGAAGGCGACGACGAAGAGGAAGAGAAACCAAAGCCAAAGAAGAAAAGTGCAAAACCTACTCCTGGGGCAGATGTCACCGTCGATCCCAAAATTTATGTCGAGGCTTTGCTTGAAGTCCACACGAAATACAACGAGCTTGTTCAGAACGCGTTCCGAGGCGAATCAGGATTTGTATCTTCACTGGACAAAGCTTGCAAAGAGTTCGTGAACCGAAACAAAGTTTGTGCCTCTGGATCTTCGAAAAGTCCCGAATTGTTGGCAAAGTTCTGCGACTCTTTGCTACGAAAGAGCAGCAAAGTGTCAGACGACGGCGAAGTTGAAGACGTTTTGAACAGTATTGTATGGTTTTTTGTGATATTTCTTGTCGGCTGATCGATTTCAGATGACAGTCTTCAAGTACGTGGAAGACAAGGATGTATTCCAAAAATTCTACTCCAAGATGCTTGCAAAAAGACTCGTCAACCAAACGTCAGCGTCAGACGATGCTGAAGCGTCGATGATATCAAAGCTTAAAGAGGCATGCGGTTTTGAATATACCAGTAAATTACAAAGGATGTTCACTGACATGAGCTTAAGTAAGGACTTGAACGACAGCTTCAAGTATGAGAACTTTTTGTGCAGTCGCCTAACTAATCTGAACGTTCAGAGAGCAGATGACTAAAGTCCATGACAAGGAAGACCTGTTGGATTTCAGCATCTATGTCTTAAATACTGCCTCGTGGCCCCTTCAGGCGTCTGCGTCTGGATTCAATATTCCTGAGGATGTAAGAAACAAAGAAGCAGAAAGTTTTCTCGTTCTCAAAAACTGAAAATGCAGCTTGTTAAGACGTACGAACGGTTTCAAGGCTTTTACCAGAACAAGCATTCCGGTCGTAAACTGAACTGGCACTTTCTGCTAAGTAAAGGCGAGCTCAAGGCAAACTACTGCAAGGGCAGTAAAGCTGGATACACTTACCAAGTAATTTCCGCCTTTTTTTTGGTGAACGGTAATTTTCGCTTACATTTTGAGTAGCTATCCACCTTTCAAATGGGGGTTTTGCTTCAGTTCAATTCGGCACTTCATTACACATGGGAGGATCTACTCTCCTGCACAGGTCTCAATGCGGACACTCTCGGTTCCGCAATGTCCACACTAGTTAAAGCGAAAGTCTTGTTGATCTCTGGTGATGCGAAACTGGGGTCACCGGAGAGTTCGTACGAATTGAATCTAGATTTTAAAAGCAAGAAGGTGCGTATCAACTTCAACATTCCGGGGAAAAGTGAAACAAAAGCGGAAACCGAAGACACACATAAAACAATCGAAGAAGACCGGAAACTGCTGATCCAGGTACTTTCGTGCCTTTGGGGTGCTGTTTTTGATACTTTTTGCAATTACCAGGCAGCTATTGTTCGCATTATGAAGACGCGAAAGGTCTTAAAGGCGCAAATACTGATGACTGAAGTTCTTAACCAACTTTCGACACGGTTCAAGCCGAAAGTCTCAGACATCAAGAAGTGCATTGATATTTTACTTGAAAAAGATTATATCGAAAGAAAGGAGGATGACAAAGACACATTCTCATACTTGGCGTGATTTGGATGAAGAGCGGCGCCTGTTGCGAAGGGTGTGAGGGCCGATAAGAACAGATGTTAAGTATTCAGTGATTTCATTCAATGAACAGTGCAAGCGAAGAAAAGTGGCCACCGTTGGCAGTCGCCCCGTGTTTAGCTACAACGCAGTTGCGACCGTTGAGCGTACGTGACAAAGAAGCAGGTTGCGCTGGCAGGATCGCCGGCGTGGCATCTTTCCCTTTCTTTTGTGCGTGCCACCAGCGCGTATCCGCATTTCGTTAGAGGCACATGAGTTGTCTGCTCCCAGGTTTCGGCAAGTTTCCTTCTTTTATGCGCATGTCTATGTCTGCGGTAGGCGCTTCAGCGAATCTGGTCATCTGCAGACTTCTAAGCCAATCCCAATACAACTCCGAATCTGTTTTTGTTAACAGTTCCAAACAGCACCGATCTCGACGCGACAATGGGCAACAACTCCAGGTGCGTGTGCTGCTGCTTGCCGCCCCGCCCCGGCGCTGACCTCTCCTTGCGCGCGCGCGCGTGCTTCCGTCGCCTCCTGTCGCCGCCTGCAGCCAGCTCGAGGAGATGGTGGCTTCCTCCAACTGTGAGTGCCTTCTTGGCCTTCCTCCGTGTCTGATTGAATCACTCGCTCGCCGTCTTGGCCCCTCTGCGTGCGCGCTGTGCATCAGTTACCGCCGATGAGGTCTGTCCATTATAGCCTTTCGTCCAACTGACCCACCATACCATTCATGGTAAATCCAAGATTCAACGCTTGTACAAACGCTTCGTCAAGCTCGACAAAGACGGCTCCGGCACCATCGACAAAGACGAGTTTCTGGCGCTACCGCAGATTGCAAGCAACCCGCTCGCCGCGCGTCTGCTGTCCGTCCTCGACGGCGATGGCACCGGCGATGTTGACTTCAAGGAGTTCATCTCCGGCCTGTCTGCCTTCAGCGCCAAGGGCAAGAAGGAGGATAAGCTGAGATGTATTCCTTTTTTTTATTATAGTTTATGTCTTTTAAGTTTCGATTGTTTATGTTTGGCGTTCCAATATTTTTGTACAGTTGCGTTCAAAGTTTACGACATGGACCGCGACGGATACATTTCAAACGGAGAGCTATTTTTGGTACTCAAAATGATGGTGGGAAACAACTTGAAGGACCAGCAGCTGCAGCAAATTGTAGACAAGACTATAATGGAGGCCGACAAGGACATGGACGGCAAGATATCCTTCGAGGAGTTTACAAAAATTGTCGAAAACACCGATGTGGCTCGGCAAATGACACTTGAGAGCGATCGTTTCTGATAGCTTTGCTACTGTTTGGCCCTCTTCCGCTCCGCTCTGCTGGTTATTTTCTTTTTCCCCCTTCTTTCCCAGGCATACACAGTTTATTCAAGGAAAAATTAAAGCCTTCTTTCCAGTTTTTTGTCAATGTATTGCTGCCTTTTGTGAAAGTTTATCAGTTTCTCCCACTCTTCCTGTTGGATATTCCTCAATTGGGCAGCGTTTTGGTGAGAATCCTCTGCCAGCTCGGTTTTCTCGCCCATCAACTCCAGAGCCGCCGTTTATCGGACGCTGCAATCTCGCAATTGAGTGTCCAATCTCGAAACCTTGTCTTTTTGTCAAGGTGGGGGCACTCCTCTTGTCGTCGCATCTACTTGAAACTGCGTCTGCACCTCACTACTTGCCCCAGAAGCATTTCAAAGTATGGTAGGGCATCAGAGTATGTATATTGAGAGAATATGAGCAGCAATGCTTCTAAGAGTTGTAAAAGCGTTTGAAAACGCTTGAATACCAGTGTCAGCATGAAAGGGAAAGGCATGAGCCATCGCGGAGGCAATTTGAGCTTACAAAATTGGACGGGGTCAATCGAGATTGAAAGGCCAAGCAAACGGTCATTGAAGGCGATGAACCGCGCGAACCAGCCCAGATGTTTTGCTGAGTTTCCACGACGGGCACTCAAGTCTCACGCGCGGGAGAGCGTGCGTAGACAGTGCGAGGCATCGGGCAGAGGCAGCTGCAGGACGAAGCGCGCATCACAGCTCAAACAAACAAACCAAATGCCCCCGCGCGCAGGTGCCGACGCGTGCAGCGACGCCCTGACGCGCACGCGCCACGGCGACGACGACCTTCAGCCGCAGCTGCCGCAGGATTCCGGCGCCCTCGCGCACGCCGACCAGGATCCCGCCGCCGCGCGCCGTGCCGACTTGGCCTTCCTGCGCATGCGTGGCGCCGTTCAGAACAATCCGCTCCTGCTCCGCGCCGCGTCAAACAACTCTCTCGTCGCGCCCCACAAACAGTCGCGCCCCGTCTCCGTCATTTCGGCCTGCTCTGTCGCCTCATCCGCCAGCGTATCGAGCTCTTCAATTTCTGTCGGTGCAGGCCAAGCATGTCCACCACCCGCGTCTGCCGCAATTTCCACTCTTCCCACATCTCCACTGCTGCCATTAGTCTCGGATTCACAAGTTCCCTCGTCTCCTAAACTGCAACTGGAATCCCCCACCAGAAACTTTCGTCCAGAATTTCCTCCTCCACCAGTCGGCGACATCCAGAAACTGTCGCTGGGACACCAAAGGCATCCGCAGTTTTCGCATCAAATATGCAATCTCGGGCAGGTTGGTGCAGAGACACCGTCCATCGACGCCTGTGCTGTCCAACTTAACGGCGGGCCTGATGAAGTCGGTCTGACAGGAGCAAATAACAACAACCTCGATTCTTTTGCCAAGAACTGTTTTTCAAAGACGGCTTCAACCGGTCTCCGACTTTTTGGCGACGGGAATGGTGTTGGAAACAATTTTGAACGGAACCGAGCAATTCCAGTGGAAATAGAGCACTCAGGGAGCATTTCGCGTTCGCCAACCAGAATTTCTCCATTCTCTTCATTACTGGAGCCATCCTGTGGTGGTTTCCTTAGTTCTGATGCGTCAAAGTCTCAAAGCAAGTTTGCAAGCCTTTTTGATGACTCGAATACAGGAGCGAGACATGATACCATCGCTGAATCGGGTGACAGCCGCAGACTTGGCGGATTGAAGGACGAAAATTTCGAAAATTTCGAAATGTGCGATTTGATGCAAGACATTCGGAGGTCAACCCAAAATACTCTCGACGCCCGAAGCGATAAATACTCCCAATTAAGGCTATCAGATGATAAGTTTGGGGATTTTTTATTCAAAGACAACTTGCCGCCGATCGAGCGACTGGTCGCACCCCCCAAGTTGCAAAATCTCGCAGTGGAATCCTCTCATTCTCACGAAGAAAAAGATAAAACCGGTGAATTTCTTGGTTCTCAGTCAGATTCCGAGTTGGTACTTAGTCCTTTTTTCTTCTTTCGTTTGCTTGGTTGTCCCTGTCGACTGATAACTTTTAGCTGATGCAAATATTGGGTGCATTTGACCATGACTGGTTCAATACTTCGTCGGCCCCAGAAAAACCTAATCGATCCGAGAGCGCTTTAATCAACCCCGAAACTCTTTCAATACCAGCACCAGACTTGGAGCTCGATCCCTCAATGCAAAACTATGTTGCAAAATGTGTCAACTTGTTCTCTCGGACACCCGAAGTGTCTGAAACCAACGCTCCTACACCTTTGGTCAATGACCAAGCATCAGAATGCAATAAAACAGAGGCTCTGGGTTCTGCAACTGCACCAAATTCCGTCACGTGGGCGTTGAAACGGTTGGCGGAAAATGAAGCTTTTGGAAAGTTGATTGGTTCGTCTTCTGAATCAACATTGCTAGAAGAAACCGACGAAATTACCAACCGGACTCCGCTTGGACTGCAATCCGAGCACTCCAACAACCTGAATATCGCAACTGTGGATAACTTCCATGCAAGCACGTCAGGACCTGAATTCGCGACTTTGCAAGACGACGCCTCGTTTGAGAACTTGAGCGATATTTTGCCGAATGATGATGCACTGGGCAGCGCTGACAGTAGCGCTTCGGATATGATTGTTGGTGTTAGTGCCTCATTTGATGATGGCGACGAGCAGGGTGAGGGAAGATCTTCTGACCGAGGACGGAAAAATACAAGGCTATTTAGTTTGTGGCGAAGCGGTTCCGCAGGGTCAATATTCAGCCGAAATAACAGCGTAGGAATTTGGGGAATTCCGAAGCGCTCTACTCCTTCTGGAAGAAAGTCGGTCAATTGGGGGGTATTACTGAAATTTCGTGCGTTGAAAGAGATTAATATTTTTGCAGCTTGCACGTTTTGGTCAACTGCAACAAACGAAATTGTTTAATCCAGACTCTCCAGTTGTTAAAACAAATGAAGTTGACCTCAGCAAAAAGAACGGGGTTCTTTTCTTTCAGTTGGACGATATAGATGAGATTGTCGTTCCTGACAACCAAAGTTCGTTCACCCAGTCGGTACATTTGTTAAATGCTAATATTACTTGGCAGAAATCACTATAAATATCACTCTCACGTATAATCAAAATGCAACATTGACAATCCCACAGATGACTTACGATCCTGCAAAAAATTCAATGATTATTGTCGACTATGATTGCATGTTTAAGCTTCCTTCCAATTTATCTGAAATCTCTCCGCGCGTTGATGCAATAGTTAGAATCGCTCCTGTTGTCGAAACTTCCAGCACGTCGGTGGGAACATCTGGCGATTTTCATGACATATCAATGTCGCGTAATACCAGCCGTCTGAAGCCGCAAATCAGCCATAGCAAATCGATGATACTTCCCAGCATTTTCAGAGGTCCAATGAAAGGCAGCTCTGCTGGCACCGTTGGCACCGGTTTGGGCAAGATGCAAGCAGTTGATGCTCAGAAAAGGCTTCCTTTGAGAGGAATTTGCACAAGGTCGGTGCTGATTGAAAATGTGCGTGAACTTGCGGAGGACGCGGACGGCGTGGTTTGTGAACACGTGTGGAATGCTCAGGTTTCGAGTGGTAACACGGGTCTTAGCGTCAAAATGCGGCTGAACATGAGGGTAATTGGGGCTGTAAAAGGTGCAGCTGCGTGTGACGAGGTATGTCCCTTTTCCTTCTTTTGACAAAGCTTCATTTGGCTCCGAAGGCCTTCATTCCCGAAACCTTCGAGGGTGCACTGTCGGGTATTGAGTTAAAAGCCCTCCACGATTCTGTGGAAGTAAAGGGCTATATGTCTCAGATTGGCGGAGGCCTTAAGGTTTTTTCTTCTTGAAATTGGGCTGTAATTGATGTACTTATTGTTAAAGGAATGGAAAAGATGCTATTTTGAGCTCAAGGGTTGCACATTGTCAGCTTATAGTGACTCGTCACTTCAAATTCTTCTGATGGAGCTCGATGTGTCGCTCGTGCAAACGATTCGATCGTCTTGCGTCAGCGCAACGATTTCACCGAAGTCCGAACGCGGGTGCGCTACATCAGACTTTTCGGAAAAAGATATGCTCGGCCGCACGTGTGCAATGCAAGGTGATCATTCTCGGTCAACTTCAGTTGCAATCGAAGACATCAGCGGTATAGTCGGCGGCCTGGGAGGCGAAACAAGCTTATCTTTCGGATCCAATGGCACACTTGCATCTACGAGACGATCGAGGCAACGGACGCGCACGGCTACTTCGAAAATGAACGACTCGGGAACACCAAGCTTGGCAAACGTGTTTGAGATTGAACTGAAAGACGGCGAAATCATTCAGTTCTCCACATGCGACGAGTCTGTAGCCGGAGTCACTTGCACGGACCCCACGGTCGTAGAGAAGTGGTGGCGCGTTTTTGAGGACGATTATGCTGACGATGGCGATGACGATGACATTGACGACAGAGTTGAGGAGGACGAAGGTGGCATTACAGAAGAAGAAAAGAAACCCGAAAGAGGGATTCTCGACGAGATGGCTGATTTCGAAGACATGCATATCAGCGAGTCGAGGGGCGGCCGCAATACCACCGCGGCGAAGTGCTTCTTGTTGGATTCAAGCACGCAGGCAACAAAGCATTGGTTGTATGGCTTCGCCTTTGCCGCCACCGCAATTGGAGATGATCATGTGCCGGAGTGGCTTCGCTTCACATGATCACTCACACAATATTATCAGTGTATTATATACGCGCTCTGCTTGGTTGCTGTTTAACAAATCGAAAAACTTTCACTAACTTGTCTGATGGTGTAAATACGATTCTACGACACCTACGGGCACTTCACGCACTCGAAAAAAAGTCATTTTCGCAAGGACACTGAAGCATCCGCAAGCGTATACATATGGCGTGAGCGATCGATCTTGCAGTCGACGCAATGTCTTCTTCGACACTTCCGGACATGGTGAAACAGTGTATACGTGGATTGCCTACCGAATAAGGTATCCAATATTGAAGATCGCACTTCTGAGTGCATAGATACTTCACGATTCTATTCCACTCTCTTCCCGCCATCAAAATCTTTGTTTTTTTTTTGTTCCCTTGGATTCATGAGTTGACACTGGAATCATTGACTGGTTTCGGATTCACGCACGTGCCGGGTTTGAGTTTGAAACAACGCACTGCAGAAAGCAACAAGCTCAATGCACGCATCACTCATCGCTGGCTGGGGGAAGATATTGTTCGGGATTGGCTGAACTCCGAGAGCTCATCTGCATGCCAGCGTGCAGCAGCTGGGATTAGAAGTGGCAGGAGGCGCCAGCAACTCTCAAACGTGCGCCGCTGCCAGTTGCCGTTCGTGAAGAACTGCAGAGAAATTTTCTGTGCAAGCGACTGTGCACGCACAGTGTTAAAGCCGGGCCGCAGCGACGTTTCTGTCTCCATCCTGCACATGCAGTAAAATGTCTATCCGTGAAGTTTCGACTGAGACAGCATATTTGTGTATTGCAAACTATTTCCATCTGGCTCCGCTCTCTCACAGTGAAAGCAGCAATTGCTTGAAGATATTCCTCATGTGCTTTGGATTGGACTTCTGGAAGACTGTAGATTGGTGTAAAAATTTTATTTTATCATTCTTTCATTTCTTACTTCATTGAGGAAGAGTTGTAGAACTGCTGGGAGTTGATATCTCCAGGTTTTTTCTGGATTTTTTCTTTAGTGGGTCTGCTGCATGTAAATCCTTTTATTGAATCTTGACAGGAAATGCACCAGACAGCAGTTTCAAATAACTCTATTTTTTTTCTGTTTGGATCTCATACTTTCAATTTCTGCCTCAGAAAATGCCAAAGACACAGCGCCCAATTTCAGGCACAGGGATGGGAAGATCAGGTGGTCAGCACAGTGTACAGGGGCAGAAACAAATGGGGGATTATTGGTGGTTGTTTCATTGAAGTAAAATGGAAAACGCACAGCAGCAGCAAAATGGATAGCAACTGCACAATGTGTTGCCATTTGTGACACAAAATGAGTCACTGCTGACATGACATTCATGACACCCAAGATGTCAAATTCCCAATCTTGCACCACAAACAGGATTCAGATCACCTGCTGGATCATTGGCCAGATCAGATGTAAGATCATCCAGATCCAGATGTGGCACTTGATTTTAGAATTTTGTTAAAATGTTTTCTGCTGAATCAATTTTTTCAATAATGCTGGACAGTGAACACTTACTGGACAGTTGTGGGGGGTTCAGTTTGTTGGTCAGATTTGGATTCTGTCTCTTTTTTGTGTGCTGTCGTTTTCTCTCCTTTCCTCCAACAAAACAACAGTCAATAAACCTTGTTTGCCCACTTGCTCAGACACTGCCTCCAGCCTCCCTGCCCTGCCCTGTTCTGCCTGACATTCCTCAATCGATTCCTGACACCAACTTAGCCATTTTTGCCCTCCTCAGCTGGAGAGAGGACCATTCCCTGCACCCAGCATCCTTTAGCCTCATGAGATCAAATAAGGAGCAATAAACAGCATCTGTTTGAGCTGCTCCAAATATAAGTACATTCATGCTCTCTCACTTGTTTGGTTTGATCAGACAGCTTATTCTATAGTATGTCAGGATCACCTGGGGGATTGATCCAGCAGTATCTGGCAATCTGGCAAGTATCTGGCAGGTATCCAGCAAAAATACTCAGCATCTGGCATTACATGGCAAATGATCTAGCACTCATCTGGCATCTGGCAGGTATCTGGCTAAAGTATCTGGCATCTGGTGGATTATCTGGTATCCTATCCTGTATCCAGCTCTTTTTAGTAATCAGAAGCCATTCAAGTTAATCCTCAGAATATGGCAACAACACAGCACCCAAGATGTCCAATCCCCAATCCTGAACTGCAAACAGGTCACAGATCATCTGCAGGATCATCTGGCAGCTCATTAGCCAGATTCAATGAAGATCTGGATCCAGCACCAGATCCAGAGTATCCAGATCCAGATCCAGCACCTGTCTAATTATTTTTTTAAACATTTTTCTGCTGACTTATTTCATTTATTGAATATGTTTAAGTGAAAGACAAAAGAAT
>JADHYT010000229.1:0-17708 GCA_027604725.1 Entophlyctis luteolus
CTGTGTTGTTGCCGTATTCTGAGGAGGAACTTGAATGCCTTCTGATTACTAACAAGAGCCAGATACAGGATAGGATATGGGATAATCCGCCGGATGCTGGATACTTTAGCTGGATACCTGCCAGATACCTGCCAGATGCCGGATGAGTGCCAGATACTTTGCCAGGTAGTGCCAGATGCCGGGTATTCATTCTGAACCCGCGCCGGATACTTGCCAGATGCCAGATACCGCCGGATCAATCCCCCTGGTGGTCCTGACATACTACAGCCAGGCGATCCTGACAAACTATATTCCACAGTTCAAGGAAGAACATTAATCTTGATTTGCCCAAATATGACATTCTGCCTTCTGGAGACAGTTTTCAGAAATGTCATTTTGTGGAGTTGAAATGTGATTTAATTCAGTTTTTTTTCGGGTGACCATTTGCTTGCAGTTCTTTTTTCAAACAAGCTTTGTGGCTTTTGCAAAAAACACAGTGCGCTTTGTCTTTTTTTCACCGAACATCACAACTGCCTTTTCAGGGAGGACCATGAGTTGAAAGTCGGACAATCCGGCATCATCAAAGTCCTTCGCAACACTTTCCTCCCCGAAGCTGAGGACTTTTACAGCAGCCTTAACTCGCTCCGGAACATCCGTGACGTCGTGCGAGTGATTGTGATCATGACCGCCGTGCGAATGCTTGCCGTGGCTGTGTTTGTGAAGGAAATCAACAATGAACAGCGTCCCGCCAGGATATAGGCGTTCCGCCAAGCGTTTGGCAGCCTCGGCAGTATTTTCGAAATGATGGTACGCCAGTCCTACCACGATGAGGTCATATCCAAAGAATTGAGGGTCCGCAAGTTCCGGAGAAGGACTTTCAACAAGAAGGTCGCCGACAATTCCGGAGACAGGAAAGGGAAGAGAATCACAGAGGGAGTTGTATATGTCGATCATGCCCGATGAAACGTCGATGCCTGTTGCGGCGGCAGCATACGGAGCGAATGCTTTCGTCAGGTTCCCTGTTCCGCACGCATAATCCAGAATGCGAATCTTGTCAGCACGATCAATTCCGATCCAGCTTATGTTGTCCTGAATGGCTGTGGTAATCTGTGATGCAAGCTTCTTGTGCCACTCGTCTTCTTCGTACCGCGAGGCCATTTCACTGTTGCGGACGGCAAGCACCGGTCAAGGTCTGCACACTCGTTGGTCTCCTCACTCACTTGAAGTAGCTCGCGTTTGCTTCTGCGAGGCTCATTGTGATGTTCGTTTCGGATTTGGAATCCCAAAATTTTGGTTCCAGTCGAGGACCTGTGCACAACAGGCTCATCGATGCAATAAACTAACTATGGCGAATCGGCGACAATAATTGTATTGCAAATTGGCAGTTTTTTAAATATTCTGTTGCATTTGAAGGTTGAAGAAAAAAAGCAGCCGACCATGCTCATGGAACAGAGTGCCGTAATGTGTCGTGAGTTACTCTCGTCTAGTTCCTTTTACTGGAGTTTTGTTTGGTCTGGACGAGACAGTTTGTCACTTTTTTTAATCAAAAATGGGAACTGTTGCGAAGTACCTCCCGCCCTCGGCCTACTCTGCCGGGCTGCCGGTTGTGGCCACTGCATCTTCCGAAACGGTGCCCACACCGCTAACGAACCAGGGGACCATCCAGCCGGCCGTTACATCCAGCGTATCCGCATCTGACGTCGTTTTATTGGACACCACTGCAATAACATCAAAAACTCTATTTACGACAGCAACGCTTGCCACCACTCTGACGGCCGCAACCACTGCAACTCAAACAATGTCTCTTACTGGATCGTATTCTGACAGCAATTCTACAATCGCACAGCTGTCGTCCAATGCTGTACCGTCATCGACAATCGCCATTGTAGCTTCCGTCCTGTCAGTTTGCTTTGTCGCCGTTATTATTCTACTGCTTCCTCCTGTTCGGAGGCGACTTCTCGAGTCATGGGGTACCACGACACCGTTGCCAAAAGAACCTCCGCTCACAAATGATGATGTTTTGATTATTCCGCCCGTTGCTACTGGGGCGAGTGGGTTGGCAGCGGGAGCAATCTCCGTGCCACGAGATTTTACACCGCCGTTCCCGTTGGATGAATCAGCTACGTGTGTGCTGCACCCTTTCGCCACGGAGAAGCACACACTCGGGGAATGCACGACGTACCGCCGGCTCCTGGGCCAGCAGCGACACGCGGAGCTGGAACGCGCGCTGGTGGAGGCGGAAAGCGTCACACGACGCGCGGAGGCCAGCGCTCTCGGTTTTGAGTTTCCGGTGGTGCTGGACGGCCCATGCGCGCTGCACCCCACGGCCACAGGTGAGCAAATTTTCCCTTCTCTAAAATTGTGGAAATTTTCACATTGCCGATGGAATTGAACGGAATTGCACGCTGGTTGCTCATGATGAGTGGAAGCGTTGGGGGCTGGGACTGGACTCGCAGCGACTGCAATTGGTGCTGGCACTGGTGCTCGCACACTCACTGACACTCCTCTTTCTTTCCCACACTCTTTCACCCTCACCCCCTTTCTCTCTCGCCCTCTCACCACACACACACACACTCTCTCTCTCTCTCGCTGTCAGGCACTCATGCCCACGTCCTCGCCGATTGCCACACGTATCGCCACCTGATCCACCACGCGCGCTTTGCCGACCTCGCCGCTGCCTTCGCGTCCGCCGCGGTACTCATCAAGGCCGCGGAGCCCTTCATCGATCCCGCCTCTAGCGGCTCCGACGCATCCACTCCGTCCCCGCACGCGTTTCCTTACATCCTGAATCTGAAAGCCGCATGCCCCCTGCATCCCACCGCCGCCGGCCACAAGCGCCATCTGCTCGGAGACTGCACTACCTACACGCGTCTTGTTGCTGCCCACCGCTTCGACGAGATTGAGGATCGCATCCGCAAGGCCGCCGAAGTTGTTGAGGCTGTCAAAAAAGTGCGTTTCCAGAGCGGCAGCAGACTTGCTTCCGTCCATGTCGAAGTCAATGTCGATGATTTGAATGAAGATGACGACGTGATTTCTGCCGCTGTTGCATCAGCAGCGGCTGCGGTAGCTGCCGGTGACAACACCGGCGACAAGTCGATTTTTTCGGGTGACACGAGCTTCGGTTCCGTTTCCGGCCGGGGATACGACGCCTCCATTGGTACCAACGCAGTGTCCTCCGCAGCGCCGCGTCCGAAACAGCGTCGTGCGAGCTTACTCAAAAACACCAAGGTCTGGTGGCGAAATGTCTCGTCATCAACCAGCACCTCACCGCCCCAGCGCCCGGCCGTCGGAATCTCTCGCGCCTCACCTGTAAACTCTGTTCAAGCACCGCCTCTGCAGCCGCTGTCAAGGCAGTCTAGTAGGCAAAGCGGTGTTGGAGCCGCCTCTGCACAAAAAAAACGCGCCGTAGCTACACCTGCAAGGAGCATCGCCAGCGAAAGTGATGCGGACGGTTTCGTTACGGCCCCTGAGTTCAGCACTTCCGAAGGATACAAGACTGCCGAGGAAGGAAAATTCTCCACCAGCGGTGGGATGCGCAGCGACAGTGAGCAGTACTTTACTGCTCAAGGAGAGCAGAGCGACTAGAACATGTTTAGAGCAGATACATTGAATAAATTGTATTTTATACGTGTCGATCATGTCGATCATGATAGTTTTCTTAGTTACCACCACGTCCACCGTTGAATATCAAACTTTTTTGGAATACGGTGTAACAAGGTGACAAGGTGCCGGGAAGCAGCCATCATAGCAGTCTTCTGCGGTTGCTCTCAAGAGGCCAACCACCTGCCGGTATTTATGGCATCTTTGAGGCGATGTGTTGACGGCCGGCAATATGCTTCTTGCCTGCTGGGCACAGGTTGAAACCGAGCTGGGACTACAACAATGCCTCCGGGATGGAGGCAGGTCCAGCCTTGGTGTGGTTTTCTAAATTTTATATTTTTAAGTTTTTCTCAACCATTTCCCACAATCCCATTTTGCCAGGTTGTTGTTGTGGCTGTTAGTCTTTATTTTACTTTCTTCCTTAATGTCATGGATGTCAAATTGACCATCTTCAGACAAAAGCAGTGAGAAAAGCAAAAACTAAACCAAACAGCCCTGCAAAATTTTCCAAAGCACCGCCTGTTTTGGTGGTGACGCTGTTTGAGCTACTACCAGAACCTGCATTCCCTGTTGAAGAAGCGTAGTATCCGTTTCCCGCAGCGGAACACGCGGCATTGGCCGGAACAGTTGTGACGGATGCGCCTAATAAGCAGCTGGAGTCCGTATACTGAGTCAGGATGACGTTAGAGCCGGAGTACGTGAGCTTCTCGGATCCGCTGGTTGTGGGTAAGCACGTGTTTGGGACGATCCCAACCGATAAGACCAGACTGGTGCATGCAGAGTTGTCGTAGATGGACACAGTTTCGGCGTTTGTGGATGACGGAAACAAGCTACTTGCCGAGACGACGGTGCCCGGGCATGTTGCGGCAACGTAGAAGCCAGAAACTGTTGACGCTGTGCAATGTACAACGGTACATGCGGCAGCGCCGGTAGGAGCAACCTCCGCAACCTGGATGGAAGACGCGCTGCAGTCAGAGCTTGAGTACACGGAAAGAACTTGAGACATTTCGGATAAGTGAATGTGTGCCCAGGTGGCTTTCAATCAAAGATATATATTCTTCAGTGAAAAATTTATCCATGTGGAAAAATTTTGTGAAGACGAATTTAATCAACTGGGCGACTTTGCCCCTCCCTCTAGATAAATTGGAGATGGGCTGTAAAGCGGGGCATATGCTTACAGCGCATGCTCGAGGTTATATGAGTCTCTGGCTGGGCATTCGTTATTCTGATCCAAGGGTCCTTGAGTGTTCGTGTTGATTGAGTGAAAAAAGGTTGAACCTTGGCCCACTCAAAATGTAGGCAGGGCACGCGCAAAAGACGCTTTGGGCAACTCTGATATTTGCAGACTTTTATAAAATGGCTGGCATCTTCTGTTGATACCGTGGAATACAATAATAGTGCGTGGAGCCAATATCAGCGCAAGCAAAGTCACAAATCCTGTTCCAAGCTCCTCCGACTTGGGAAACGCTGCGAGAGACGTGCAAACCGCTGTTGGCTTTGCCCGACGTCGCAAAGGTTGGATATGTCTTCACCGACTTCGCTGATACGTGCTGCGGCTCGGATTCGAAAAGTGTGACGGGTTCTGCCTGTTGACCTTATTCGACTGCGTGGCCATGCAAGCTGCCGCACCTCCGATCCTTCCCATACCCGGTCACTTCGACAATTAGGTGATTAAAGAGCGTTTGCATAAGAGCCGAGACCAAAGGATCCCCTAACCGGATATCTTCATCTCCTACCAGTGCGCCAAAGTTTCTGTGCAGGGAGAATTGGTAGCAATTCTTATCGATTAGTGGGTAAAGGATAGTATAAATAGCTAAGAGTCGTGAATCTTCTTCTTGCAGGTTGCAACAACAGGGTTGGGAAAAAGCTTAACGGAAAACTGCCGCATTGGATACCACACTCAACCGAGAGGTCCGGAATAGCTTCCCACAGGATGTGACCTCATCAAACGTGGGAGAATTGCGGAAGAATTTTGCAGGCCCACAGAAACGCAGTTTTCATTTTGTTGATTTGCTTGTAGATCAAACTAGGCAAGAAATTTATTCTATCAATATATCAATTAAGGAAGCACGCATTTGACCCAGCAGTAAATGCGTGCCTCAAGTCCATCAAATCCCCAGAGCTAGTAAACGGGAAAGTAAACTCCTACACGGTGCGTTACTTGAGATCGGCTGTGGAGAAGATGCACCGCACGTCACTCTACGGCATTATTTTCATGCGCCCAACCGGCAAACTAAATCTACTGTCCGAGCGCTTTCCGATGTCGATGCTGGTGGAGATGCGGGGAGGCCTCGTGGTTTCTAACGTGGTTCTGGAAAAGCTTCATGCGCGCGCGCTAATTTTCCTGGGGACGAGCGAGGAGGTGGGCAAGATTGAGGCGCTTGACAAGCAGCTCGACGAAGGGAGGCTGTGAGCAGGATGGTGACATTGTGTGTCGCGAGTCGACAAATAAATATGAACGAGATTGCTTATTGGCTGCTTGTGGCGGCGTATTGGGTCGTGCTACGGATCTTCTTCCGGTGAGTCTTCGTTGCAGTCCTCGCAGCTGTGCCGCCGTGCCTGCTGCGGCGCGGGTGTGTCTCATGCTCGTGCCCGTCTCACCTGTCTCGGCCTGACAGCGAGATCAAACCCCGCGGCGTCCACCGCATCCCGACTCGTGGGCCAGTGCTGTTTGTCGCCGCCCCACATGCCAACCAGTTCATTGATCCGGGCATGCTGACCACTAACGCGGGCCGCTCAATTTCGTTCATCATGGCTAAAAAGTCCTACGACCTGGTGCGGTTTTAAATTTGTCGCGTTGGTTATGCTTAAGTCTGACTTTTCTCTTCTCTCGGCGCACTCTGCAGTTCTGGATCGGCTTGTTTGGGCGACTGCTGGGGTCAAGTGCGTCTTCCCATCTCGCCTAACAGCAATTTGACTTATTACCAAATTCATCAATTCACCCGCAACGTAACCTCAACCCATCGCGTAACAAGTCCCTGTTGTACGTCCGCAAGACCTTACTAGCGCTGGTGCGGGCAAACTTGTCCTCGGTTCGGCAGAGGATACGGCAGCAAAGACTGTACGCGGCATATCAACTTCGTTCACGTCCGTCCTACACGCGCGCGCAGTCATTTCTTTCTCAGGCATCCAACTTGAAGTCATTAAAGTCGTATCCGATGACGCCGTTGTTGTCAAGGCACTCCCCGATGATGCTGTTGCATCTTTGGAAGCCGCCGGGCCTGAAGGCCTGTCGTACAAAATTACACCTCATGTCGACCAGGGCGAAATGTTTTCATCCGTTGTCCAAAGACTGAATAATGGTGGTTGTGTCGGGATTTTCCCCGAAGGAGGATCCCACGATCGTACCGACTTCCTTCCTATCAAAGCAGGCGGTGCAATCATGGCTCGTGAGTGTCTTATTTATATTTATATGTCGAATCTTCATGCTCCACTGGGTGCTCATTGTTGAATCTAAAATTTTTGGGCCGTTCGTTTGTTTCTAATTCCTTCCTGTCAATTTTTGCACTCCACAGTTGCGGCTATGGCACAGAATGAGTACTTGAACGTTCAAATAGTTCCTGTTGGACTGAACTATTTCAACGCGAGCAAATGGAGATCCCGTGCTGTGGTTGAATTCGGAGATCCCATTCAGATTCCGAAGACACTGGTCCAAGCATACCGCGAAGGGGGAGATGGAAAACGAAAGGCTATCTCTGAAGTTTTGGAGCTCATCAAAACCGGTCTGAGAACTGTCGCTGTTACAGCAAAGGACTATGACACGCTCATGGTGCGTAAATTTTTTTTTCGAACTCGTGGCACTTGCACTAAGATTAATATGATAAAAGTTGATTCAAGCTGCCCGACGACTGTACCGACCGATTCATATGAAATTAACAATTGATGAGACTATGTACCTTAACCGTCGTTTTGCGGAGGTTTCGTCCCTACTTTCTTGTTGCGAACCCTGAAATTTTCCAGATTGTTGGCAAATATAGCGACGATCCTCTGGTCAAAGAAACTATGGAGCGTGTTGCTGGATATAACCGGTTGCTTAAATCATACGGTATACAGGATCATCAAGTCATGACAACTTCGTTCAAAAAGCGTGATGCTGTTGGGAAGTTCTTCCTTCGAGTTGCAGAAGCAATTCTCTTGTTTGCCCTCGCGGCACCAGGGTCGGTACTTTTCGTGCCTTTGAACTACACTTGCTAATTCCGCTTCAGTGCCCTGCTTCACGCGCCAATTGCCTTGTTGGCAAAGAAAATTTCAGAACAAAAGCGGGCAAAGGCGCTACGAGAATCGAGTGTCAAAGTTCAAGCCCGGGACGTGATTGCGACCTGGAAAGTGCTTGTGTCCTTCTTCGTGACACCTCTGCTGTACACAGTTTATTCCCTCATATTCTTCTCCTATCTACTGGTAACATCCGGATTCACTTTCCGCCAATGTGTCATCTCGACACTTGTATTTTCCGTTGTGACTGTCATTGTTGGCATCGCGGCAATGCGTGCGTCCGAAGTCGGCGTTGATCTTGTGCGTTCGCTTCGACCGCTGTACCTCTCTGTATTTGCCGACACAGGCGACCTGCGCCGAGAGCGTGCAAAGCTGGCGGCTGATATAAATCGAATCATATCTGTGGTCGGGCCGCGGCTGTACCCAAGCCAGGAGGAGTTTGAACGGAGCCGAATTATTCGGCCAGAGGACTGGGCATATGGAGAGAAACTTATTGAGGAAATGAATCAAGAAAAGATACGCGAAGAAAAGGAGACTGCAAGCGTGTTTACATCAACAGTGTCGACCAAATGATTAGGAATGACCGTTTGTTCATGCCTTATTCTGCAGTTGGTTTCGTTTTGTTTTCTGCTCGGTTCTCAACGATGCCGTTTTATTTCGGAAGGGGTGATGATTGTGGTGACAGGAGTTTATTCGGAGGCGGGGTAGGAGTATCTCATGAGTATGGTCTTTATGGATTGCAACGCGAAAATAGCCTTGGGTCGTAAAGGCGAGACTGGAATCTCATAAAGAATTGGCCTGCTTTTTTTGAATTTTGATATTGACCCTTCTTTGAATTTTCTTGAAAGCGCAGCTCAATCCAATCGGTATGACGTTTGCGCATGAACGGCTTCCGCACCATCAGCACAAGCATCGGACCAGCAATCGCGTCGCGAACGAGCATCATTGAGGCCAAGAACCGCCAGAACTCCCAAAAAGATGCTAACTCAACCCCGTCCTTAGCAGCGCGCGTCTCTCGAGTCAGAACCCGGCGTTCTTTGCGAGATCCGTCTTACTTCTGCGGTCTGCTGCAGTGTTCGTGTCCCCAGGACAAGTGCATACACGTGGTGTACAATCACGTATAACGCAAGAACACACTCACGCGGAACACGTGCGCGCGAAACCTGATCGAGTTTTGGACCGATTCCAACGTTGGCTTGTCGTCACGAGCCGCTCAAACACTGCGCAGCTTTCCTGCGACATTTTTCTTTCTTTTTTTTTTTTTTTTTTGTTGTTTTTTTGTTTGCATTTCGCCTTCGATGTCGCATCTCGCTCGCAAACTGCAAGCAAGCGCCATGGCGATCGATGGTGCGCCAACAACGGCGTCGGACTCCCTCGCGGACCCCGCCGTCATGCAGAAGTACCAGCTGGCTGCATCGATTGCGAACGGTGCGTCGTTGACTCTGCGGCTGATCAAACCTAATCCCGTTGTCCATCGCCAGACGCTCTGCGCGCGGTGCTCACGGCGTGCGTGCCGGGCGCGCGTGTGTCCGCACTCTGTCGATTGGGCGACGAAGCGGTTGCGCGCGCGGCGCAGGCGGTGTTCTCGCGGCCGGGAAAGACGACGCAGCAGCCCGTCGAGCGCGGCTGCGCGTTCCCGACGTGCGTGTGCGTCAACGCGGTGGTGGCGAATCACGCGCCGGCCGACGCGCCCGCGGACGCGGACGACGGCGGCGTGCTGGCCGCGGGCGACGTGGTCAAGGTGGAGCTCGGCGCACATGTGGATGGGTTCATTGCCACCAGCGCGCACACGCTTGTCGTGGTGGCCGACACCGCCGCCGCCGAAGTCGCAACAGCCCCCGCGCGCGGCCGCGTCGCGGACGTGGTGTGTGCCGCGTACCTTGCGTGCGAGGCGGCGGTGCGTCTGGTGCGCGCTGGTGCCGATGCGCGCCGTGTGTTCGAGACTATCAATACGATCGCGCAGGCGTTCGACGTGCGCCCCGTCGAGGGCACCGCGTCCCACCAGATCAAGCGATTTTTGCTTGAAGCCGAGACGGTGAGTTGATTCGTTTTTAAACGGTTTCACTCAATTGTCTTTCCAACAAAAAAAAAGGCCATCGTCAACTCCGTCGATCCCGAAAACGCGCCAGACTTCATTTTTGGCACAGGAGAAGTGTACTCCATCAACATTGTTATGACGTCGGGCGGCACGGGAGCGTGCCAAGAATCCTCGACACTGCGCACCACGGTGCACCAGCGCGACGTGTCCGTGGTGTGCGCATTCAAGCTCAAGTCCTCGCGTGCAGCGTTCAACGCGTTAACGCAGTCATATAACGTTTTCCCCTTTGCGCTGCAGCGGCTCGCCGACGGGGGCCCGGCCTTCAAGATCGGCCTGGCCGAGCTTGTGCGCTCCGGCGTGCTGGCTCCGCGCCCCGTATTCGTGGCTGCTGATCCGAATGCGTTCGTGGCGCAATTCAAGGCCACCGTAGCTGTAGCTCCAGGCAGCGGCACCCCGCTCAGGCTCACCGCCGCGTTTAATCCGCCTTACGTGCATTCCGATCGTAGTATCAATGATGCCGGAATCGAAGCCCTATTGAAGCAGGACATCAAAATAGCCAAGGCTTCCCGGGCATCTGGTGCTGAGGTCTCCGCCGGCACCGAAATGGACGAGTCCTGAACTTAGCCGTTTCATTTTAGTTTTCGTTGGCAAACCCCTTTTTTTTACCCTTTGCTTGCTTTCAAGAACCGTTTTACTTGAAATAAACCACCAATCGGCAAGACTAGTTTTTTTGAGAATCTTTCAAAAAAATAAAAATTGATACTACTACGCGCAATGGCAGTAAGTGCTGCCAACTCCAAGCGCAGTTCACTTTCCTCCTAGAAAAATTTAGAATCAAAGGAAAACGGCCTTTTTTTTTGAAACAATGAATGGTACCTCGAACAAAAGAAACAAAGGGCGCTAGAAAAAAAAACACTAATATAAAAGAATGAAAGGGAAAAAAACAAGGGCGACTCGAGAAAAGAAACATAAGCACACATCATCGCAAGAAGAGGTATTTCCGACATCATCAGCATCATCATTATCAACACCGGCGAATTCCACCGTTGTCGTTCGGGATGGGGGGCAGCTGCGAGGTTCGCCGGGCGGCAGTTGGCTGGACGGTGTTCGCGGCGGGAGGCTTTGCAATCGGAGTCGCCGATGCGACGACGATGGGGGACGCGGAGCTTGTGGACGGCCGGCGCGCGATAGCTGCCGGCGCTGTCGGTGCCAGGGACGTCGATGCGGGCGGCGGGCGGAACGCGTTTGCCGCGGTAGCACGTGGTGACGCGGAGCCCCCGCCTGCACCGCCGCTGCCGGAGGGGCGCTGGAATTTTGCGGCCGGCGGAGCGGGTGCGACTGGTGCCGGCGCGGAAAGCAACGACCCCAGCGACGACTTTTTCCTCCCCGGCTGCAAAGCTCCTGCCGCCGCCGCCGCCGCTGCTGCTGCTGCTGCCGCCGCGGTGCTTTCCGCGAATGACGCCGCCGCTGTCGATGTTTTGCGCGGCGCGGCGCCCGCGCTTGGGGCGGGGAACGGCGGGCTCTTCGGCTTGCCGCCAATCCCTGCGGACTTGCCGCGCTTGAGACTTTCGGAACGCTGCACCGCTCCGCCGGACGCCGCAGGCAGGTTCAGCGAAGTGCACGAGCCGTGGCCGCTAGTCTTTCCTGAAAACGAGCTTCGCTGCGACACCGAAGTCGGCAGCGTGCCGCCGGCGACCGCTGCTGCACCTGACGCCCTCTGCTGCGCGCCGCCGGACTTGCCAGATATGGACTTGCGATGTTGCTGGATCAATGTTGTGGCCGGCTTGAGCTTTGTGGATGATCGCGCGAGCAGCTTCCCAGATCTGCCGGAGCCGTCGTCGTCGCGTCGGCGCGTCCCGCCAGCTGCACCGTTGCCTGCTGATGACGCGTCGTCCTGAACTTCAGCCGCGACGAGCTGGTCCTCCATGTCCTCTCGTAGGCGGTCTTCTGCGGCCTCGCCATCGGACAGAATGTACCGCTGGAACGACGGTCCAAAGTCGACGCCGCCGGAGCTGCGCAGTGATAGAAATGCCACGCCTCCGTCGAGGTTGTCAGGGCTGTCCGTCACACCGCGGGTGTTTCCGGTTGGCGGCATCATGCCGACGCGGTCCATTTCGGCCTTGGCCGCCGCAGCTACGTCGCGGTCTTGGTCACTGCAGAGAGCAAGCAGACATTCGTTTAGACGCGTGAGGTTGGACATGGCGGCCGCCAGCGACTGGGTGTGCATGCTGACGGGGTTTGCGGCGGTCGTGCGGGAACGCGCTGTGACACCGGCGAATGCCTGCTGCTGGATCTGTAACTGCTGCTGTTGCTGCTGCTGCTGATGAAGACCAACCGCCCGCACAAGCGACTTGCGGAGTAGAGCGCTGACAGCGACAAACGCGACACGCACATTGGCAACAATGTCTCGTGCCGTCTCAAGCACCTCGTCGAACACAGATTCTCGGACAAAGCGGTGCGAAAAGTGGTTGTACATTTCCCGCACAATATGCAGGAAGGCGAGTCTGTTTTGGAACGAAGGCGACTCCCGCAGGTCGGTCATAGCACGCACAAGTTTCAGTCGGTTTTCCAACCGCCGCATTTTTTTGAGATAGACGCAGAGTGTTTCGATGATGGTTTCTTTGATTGGAATCGTGACATTCTGCACATCATTGCTTAGGTTTTCTGAATTTACAGTTCGAGACCACTCACGTCAACGAGTAGTTTAAAAAGCAGCGGCACGCACTGATCGTGGATATATTCTGAATCAAAATAATCTATAAAATATTTGAATTGCTGGAGGAGGGCGTAATGTATCCTCCACGTTAACTTGTGGGACGAGCTTGACGCATACTCGCGTTCTTTCCTCAGGATGCAAAACAGAAGTTCGTCAAACTGCGCCATCTGCATGAACGTCGGTTGAGTAACGAAGAAAAAAAGCAAGCAGGATTATGAAGCACGCATATACTTTTTTGCCCGATTCGTCCATCGCAAAGCCTTTCAAAATCAAGTTCATGTTTCTGAACAGCGGCTCGTACACGTCGACTTCTGAATCACCGATCAGCCGCAAAAAGATGCTTCGGAGTAAAAGCTGAGATTGCTTGTCCAGCATAGCAACCACCTGATTAGGGCCAGAGGGCAAAGCAGAAAAGAAAAATTAAGTTTTTCGCCCAGAATTGGCAGCAAGTAACCTCATGAAACCCGCACGACAGTCTGCGTTTGACTTCGATGCAGTTGTCCAACGACAGGTGCGACAAAACTTGATCGAGTTTCGATGCGCCGTACATTTCAGAGCCGACCGTTTTCAACACACCCTGAAGAATTTTAAAAAAACGAAGGAAAAATTACGAAAAAAACAAAATTGCTTGGAACTTGTTTTTTTTTTTTTTGTACGTTAGGTTGGTGGCGGTTCTTTGTACGTAAGTTTGTCCTTTTTGTTCGTATGTTTTGTGTTTGTATCTTTTCAACGTATTGGTGCGGCTGGTTCGCCAGCACGCGAACCTTTTTGGCCTGGTTTCGTTGCGTTATAAACTTGTGATCTTGGTCATTAACATCCTCCACCCCATCTGGAGCGATAATCAACGCCGTCAAATTTCGGGGAATCGTGGTCGCCGCTGCACACTGGTCGCAACAGTCGTTTCCGCTAGATATGAGAGTGGCTGTGCCACCCCCACACAATCACACACAATCAATTCCCGTCTTGGCAGAATGTAGCGTATTTGAACGCGTGCAAGTCCAGACGGGAGCACAGTGAATCCCGCCTATCAGCAACAATAGAATAGGCTCAGACAGCTGCAGCATATAACTCGCTGTGCAAACGAACAATTGGTACACCGCCATGACACGAAAAACTGATTGCAAAATGAAAGACAATTGCAAAAAAAAAGAAAAAAAAAGAAAAAAAAACAACATAAATACGACATTTTCAGTGTGTTCAGGATTCGTTGAGCTGCCACAAAAGTATTTCGGCACATCTCGTCACGAGCGAAACTTCCCCCAGCACAGCAAAAAATCGGATTTCGCATTTCTTTGACCGGTCCCGACTCACAATCTCAATGTGGAAGATGACGTGCTTCATTCGATACCCCTCACTGTTCGTAAGCTCGTCAGTACCAGCGCTCCTCGAGCTTTCGCGACCTCCGCCATTATGTGGGTCCCAGTGCTTTCCAACCATAAGTTGAAGATCACCAACTCTCTCAATCAGTTCATTCTTATCGACTTCCGTCGATTCTCCATACGATACAGAGTCATCCCAATGGCGAGACTGCGCAAAGTTGTCTGTGGCCCAATCCTGAGTTACTGTATTGCGCTCTCTTTCTCCAGGGCTTTGTTGTATTTTTTCTGATTCCTGCTTGCCAAGCTGCGATTGCTCAGTCTGGAACTTTAAAGAATCCATTTCGCATTCAATGCTGAAGATGCTGACACCATGTATTTCCGTCGAACGCGGATTGACAGACCAAAAGCGCAAGACCCCTTGCTGGCTTTTGTTTAACAGCTGAGTCAGGTTATGAGTAGCGTTTGCGAAGGTGGTGTTGAGATTTGATTTCAAAATAGGCTGTTGGTGTGCCCTTCGTCGAATATTATGTTCATGGCCGTAGTGCTTCTTACGTTTAATTGCTTCTGCATTCAAATATTCGCCGTTTTTGATTGTTTCATTTGCATGCACCTTCGGATTTCCTCTGACGAGAAACTTTCCCAGCAGAAAATCCCGAATGCTACTGACCGGCTGTTTCCCATCGGGCAATTGAGATTTTGAATTATTCTGTGAACCCTGCCCCGGAGAATTCGACCACTGAATTTGCGCTGCGCGAAATGCTGGTACCGACGGAAAATGGAACTGCAAGCCAGTTGGTAGCGCTAATGATGCAGGCAAGTACCGAGGCTTCAAATTGCACGCAGTCGATGATGCAGCGATGACGTTGATCATCGTCGTGTCAATGCCTGCAATTTCCGAGCCCGCACTGACGCCAGCATCATCACCTTCAACACACGTGGCGACTGAGTCACGCGTCGGGGTGCTGATGATAGGCCCGAACACCCACTCGCACTTCGCATCACGCGTCGTGGCTGTTCCGCGTCCCCGCCGCTCCTGCCGTGCAAGCATCTCGACAAAAAGGAAGTAAGTGGCGCACACGTCCTCCTCGCTATCGCCGAGTACACATTCATCGTCCGACTCATCGCCGCTACCATCGTCGTCTGCTTTTAGTTCCCTTTCAATATAACGCCTATCTCGGCCACGCGCTTGCCGGCGTGCGAACGCTTCTTCTACAGACTTTCGCTTGTATCCAAAGGCCTCGAGGCGTCTCACGATTCCCTCGTCCAGGGTCACCGGCTCTCCCATGGCTGGCCGAGTCGGGATATGCGCTGAAATTGATGATGTATATCCGCTATTAATCCACGGATGCATCACAAGCTCTCGCATTGTCGCTCGTGTTTGCGCATGGGTATGAATTAGTCGCGACATCAAGTGCCGTGCAGCTGCCAGTTAAATCAATTTGCTAAAACAGTTCAAGATACTCCCACTTGGCGAAACATAATCGGGAACGACGTACTTTCCCACGGCAATTTTTCGGTACAGTTGTTTCAGGTTGTCGTCCTGCGGAAGAATTCATTCGATCCTTGGATTACCCAGCTTACTTACATCGAAAGGTAGATGGCCACAGAGCATCGTAAATAAAATGACTCCGAGGCTCCACAAATCTACTTCGGGGCCTGTGTACTTTTTGCCCAGAATCATTTCCGGCGCAGCGTAGAATGGAGATCTGATACGTGATTGAGAGTACGACGACCAAAGCAAGATACCCGCAAAACGTATCTAGCTGAGAGCCATCGGTCTTATAGTTGTTTGCAAACCCGAAGTCTATAAGCTTGATGCTCTTGTTCTCGTCAAGGAGCAGATTTTCTATTTATGACCAGAATCGGTCGATCAGATGAGTGAGCCCCGCCGTGGCAGTCGAATTTGTACCTGGCTTCAAATCGCGGTGTATCACAGCGTTCTATCAGAAATTCATAAACCGGTGGGAGGCAAAGTGTGTACGGAATCCTGACGCACCTGATGACAATAAGACACAGCACCAGCAACCATTCGAAAGAATCGTCTGGCCTCATCCTCGGCAATGCGCTTGTTGGAAACAATATAGTCGAAAAGCTCGCCACCGACAGCATATTCAGTAAGAATATAAATAAATGCGTCCGTCTCAATCACATCATACACTGAGATTATATGAGGGTGATGAAGCAGCTTTAGAAATCGGATTTCGCGCTGCACTCGTGCGACTTGCTTCGGCGATTTTATTTGCGATTTTTCAATTATTTTCACCGCAGCCTGCACAAGAAGTAAGAATTTTTTTCAAGGCATCAACGCTGTTGCACCCACCTTTTCGCCTGTCACTAGATGGATTCCGAGCTTCACCTTTCCGTACGTACCCTGGCCGATCGTGCGGTCGATGCTGTAGTTTGCGATGATTTTTGCTGGAGACGCATCCGACACGATGCCCCATGCTGGTGTATGAGGGATAGCTGCATCGTGCGGCGGTTTGGACATGCTATTACGAATAAAAGATTTTCATCGACAAAGAAAGTGATTTTCAAAACTGGAAAATTTTTTGAATATATGATTCAGCATCAATTTCTGGCACCACCGCCCGAAAGTCGACTTTTGCCGTCGTCCTCCTATCGTTTTTTCTTCGAGATCAGCTATTGGACTTATATTCTAGCTGTCTTAGTTTCATTCCTCCACCTTTTGGGAGTTTCTTCGGAGAACGATCAACAAGTCCCCATTAAATTTTGGCCACTCCCCCCATCCCGTCGTCTTTCTTATTTCAACCAGGATTGTGCCTCGATAGATTGATGCACTGTAATAGTAGCAGTACCTGTTATTGCTGTGAACGACCCGTCAACGGCCGAAGTTTGGGAAATGGCAGAAAACTCTTCACATGCTTCGCGAACAGCGTGATCGCTTTACGGCTGATACAGTCCCCTGTGTTATCTGACCTTATCCTCTCAATCATCTGGTAGAGCATTGCTCCTCAACCAAGCACCGGAGGTTGTCACAGACGATTCTTGAGGAATCGATGGAGTCTGAGGACGAAATATTCTCCCTGAATTGATTGACTTGGCGTTTTTGTCGGAAATCGCAGATTCATTGCTGGATTATTCGTTGTCGTCCCAAGGTATTTCTAGCAGCATCCATCGTTTCCAAATCCCGCTGCAATTTGCATGTTATCTGATTCTTCTCGGGATTCGCTCTCATGCGCTACATTTCTGTGTGGTTCCTACGAGTGCGGTAAGATCTGCGTCGGACGATCGGCAGTAGCACCTTAGTATGTTGCAACTAAATCCAAGTTAAAAGTCAGTTTTGTCGCAACTTCAACAATTGCCATACCCGGCATCGGACAGTACGGAACTATTTCTAGTCTTCGAACTGGATACCGTCGGCGATATTCGATGTTGTGACAGGCACCGAATACACCCGCTCCGCCTTTCTAACATCAGAACGACAATCATAAAAAACGTAGAACCACAGCTATCATCCAGGAATGGAATACAGTGGCAGAACATGAACTCATAGGGTGAGCGTATACACCGCTATGCTCTAAGATGCGGCAGCACATATCTCTGTGGCGATAACTTCGGGCTTGGTATTTCAAATGTGGGCGATGCCTGGTGTGATACGTCACGCGGCATCGCATCTGTATGGTGGCTGATCAGTCAACGTATCCACCGACCCACGAAACTAGCCTCGCCCTCCAAGCAGTCGAAAGAACACGGCCACGGCGACAAAACGAGATAATTTCGCGTGCTGGCACGAAACAAAACGTCGGACACGGGGGGCGCGGGCGCCCGCCCCCCCCGGCCCCGGCCGGGCCGGGCGGAACGCGGGGGGGGTGGGGGCGGGGGC
>JADHYT010000229.1:17718-37723 GCA_027604725.1 Entophlyctis luteolus
CCCGGCCAGGGCGACAAAACTTTTTATTTTCGGGTGGTGGCACTAAAAAAAACGTCGGAAAAGGGCCCCCCCCCCCCCCCCCCGGCCGGGGCATAAATTGATTGCGCTCGCTTTGGCGGATTTGTCCCACGCCACCTGTCAAACACAACAACCAATGTCGCGCCGCAGCGTCCACTCCGCCGGAAACACGTACTCGAAGGCCGTCTTTGTCCTGCGCGCCATGCAGACCCTGTGGTCCGACGGCGTCGACCCCTTCACGCGCAAGGCCCTCAACCCAGCTTCAGAGACCTGCAATAATCAACTCGCCAAGCCACAGCCTCACACACCGCCGCCAGCACTGCTGCATAACGTGAACACGCCGCCGGCAAGTCCGATGCATCTTGACTCGTGGGACGCACCATTGGTTCCGGCCCCAACCGCACAGCAAAAAAGACCAGCCCTGCTGCACGAGAACTCCAGTCTCGTAGCACAAGTTGCGCGGCTAGTGTCACCTCCAGCACTTACGTTTCCGATAGTTGCATTGGCCCTGTTGCTTGTGTCACGTCTCCGTCAGCAAAACTTGCGCGAGCCACCGCGTACCGGCGCTGAGGGCCATGTCCTAAGTACCGCGTTTCTGGTAGCACTGAAGGCGCTGGACGACTGGCGTATCGACTCGTCCGCGTGGGTGCCATATGTTGGCGGTGGTATGACGCTCAAGACGATGAACGCCATGGAGATGGAGTTTCTCCGCAAGATCCGCTGGCACGTGTACGTAGATGCCGACGAGTACGGGTTCTTCGTCATGTTTCTGCGCGGCGGTGGTGGCGCCTATGGTGCAGATGTCGCGTATCCGCTGATCCCGTCCCCGTCCATGGTCGTGTCGGTCAACCAATCTCCACCGACCGCAAGTGCCGCCGTTTCTACAGCTGCCAAGCGTCGCTCAATGGCTTCTTCGGTCACAAGTACCGCCGCTGCAGCCGCCGCGGCCGCCAAGCAACAGCAACTCCGGAAGCAACTGCAGCAGAGAACCAGCGCCGCGTATTTACATCCAAAGTTCGACCAAGCAATGCCTGTAGCTTTGAGCAACCACTTGCCGGCTGCTGCACCGAACCCAGTCAAGCTATCCAACCCACCGTCACGTCACAGCATTATGTGAGCCAAAGCAATCGAGAAAAAGATTATATATCATCATTCCGTCCTCTGTATTATAAATGTATTATTTGTTGTTTTTGGGCTTTTTATTTCGCGTATTTTAGTTGCTGCAGCTGGTGCCACTCCAGGAAAAGAAGGAAAAGAAGGTGGAAGGTAATAGTGTATATCTTGTCAGATATTTATTTTGTTCGCTGCAGAGGAATAAAAGATCCCAAGCAGTTCTGAGAAATTAAAACTGAAAAATTGCGAATATCCAAAGACACTCAGCCAAGCACTTGCGACAACGTAAATTTCCGTATGCGCAGCACCTGCACCGATAGCCTGCAGGGTTCAATTTCGTCAACACAGCGGAACTGGCGCAAGCAAATGCAACGATGATGATTGATTATGGGGGCCCGGCGCAGTGTACGGCGAAAGCCGAATATCGGGCGAAGCCCATGAATAAACACATCTTAAGTGATGGACACAATTTATTGCATTGAAGCGCACAGCCTTTTGTCACACTCGGAACCAGGGAAATTATAGACAGGAACGATTAAACGAAAAATCAGGATTCAAGCGGGTACAACAGCGAGCTTTCTAAACGCGGTAGGTTGCGGCAGTGTTCCGCCAGCGTTGGACAAAAAACGCTAGCGGGACATAATCATCGTCGCTGGTGTCATCACCGCGATCGTTGTCGAGTTTCTCATGAACCACGGCGTATGCCGATGAGGCCGTCCGCCGGTGGCCCGCGACTGCGTAGACGGTGCGGGAAGCAGCGGCAGCGGGCTGCTCAACGCGGGCGACGAAGTCGCTGGATGAGTGGGTCCGCAACCGCGTGGATGTGGCGATTGGGACATCGACGGGGGACGCGGCAGAGTGCTTACCGGCCGTAGATAAGCGGTGCGTGTAAAATTGGAGGCGGCGCGGCGGCGGTGGCGGCGGTGGCGGGACGTTGAAAGCTGCAGCCGGCTCTGGGGCGCGGAGCACACCACAGATCATGACTGCTTTGTGTTTTCAATCAACTTAAGGGTCCTTCCTATATACATTGGTCCGCGTTTGGAACATCCCCGAATACTTAGGATGCGACACGATCGGAAAATGAACCTTGGCATGAATTGCTCATGTTTAAGCTGCACCTGAAACTTTCAATTGAATAAAACGCAAAAAAAAAAAAAAAAAAAAAAAGGAAAAGAAAATATATAGAAAGCAGAAGGTCTTCTTGGTATGAACTCAAAACACATTCCGAAAGCTGGACGGAAAGATGCGCACAGCGTATCTGCGAGTAAAGGTAGGATCGAGTGTTCTCCCAAGAGCCCTTCCAACAGATACAACTTACCTCTCCAAACGCGAAAAAGTTTGAGACAAAGCTGCATCAATTGAGTGGCGCGTTCGATTCAATGCCAGGCGTAGTTCCAGTAATAAACGACTCGTTCAGTATAAGCTGTGTTTCACGTTTGGGAACTTGTCGACCAGCCACCACTCGCGGACGAAATCGAACAATTCCGCCTCCCATAGACGGAAGGCTGCGCGGATAGTGTCGACTTCACTGACCGGCTTGGGTTTTCCCGATGATGCCGAACACATTAACGTAGCACTCCTTCCACCTTCTCATTGTTTTACCAAGTCCCTTTTTCATTTTGAAAAAGGATAACACAGTTGAAATTTGGTGTAAACCTATGATTCACAAGATTGTGCTCTTTGACGGGAATGCGACCAGTGGTGGAAAGTGAAAAGAGCCCCACAAACTATACAATGGCACCAAACTCTCTTTAAACAAAAGTTCCAAGACATAACAGTTCATAAATAGCCTAATTTCCACAAAACAAATAAACAGTCAGGTACAGACACCGCAAAAACAAAACATTCAAGTTTCTCACCTGCTGTTCAGAGACAGACAACTCATCCAACCGTTCGACGTGCACGGTGACATCAGCCAGCACGTCCAACTTCTCCCTTTCTCCCAGACTGCCATCTTCATCACACACATCCTCCCATTCATCCTCGCCCACAGAGTTGTAAACAGAAACACCAAACCCGAGACGCAATCCAACGTCGGGCACAGTGTAGTTTCTCCGGTCCAACGACACCCGTGCAGCAAGCACATTCACGCGCATCCAGCGCAACCACGCGGGAAATCGATAGGCTATTTTGGCCATTGCTCCACCTGATGCAGCTCCAGCGGCGACCGAGTTTCCGCTGCTGACTCGGGAGCGACGGCCTTCTCGATGGACAGTTCCGACATGACGTGTCAGGTTCCATTGCGACTGAAACCGTTTCCGGCACTCCAAATGTGGGCAGACAAAGTCCGTTACAGCGCTAGCTTCGGCCCTTTTTCGGCCAGGATAATGACCATCTCGATGTCGCACTAGACTTGCGGAGTTCATAAACACACGCTGGCATCCATCCACGCCACAGCGTATACCGGAGACAGGGGGATTGTTTTCTGATTTACCGGACTCTGCTGTGTCAGATTTGACTGGCTTTTCTTCATGCGAGCCCCGCATATGCAGCACCATAAAATACTTGGAGGTGAACAGACGCCCACAGCCTTTGATGGCACATACGACCTCTTTTCTGCCTTCCACTCTTTCCGTGACTTCGCCTTTGTCGAGACCCTTTTCGTTCTGACGATGGCTCATCCGGGTTCCTTTAAGTTCAACAGTAGAGATCGCTCCTTCAGTAGATGACAGAGAGTTACGAGAATGGCGCTCCAGGTGATACTTCGATATAAAAGCTTTGCCGCCGCACTTACAATTGGGCATGACGCAAATGAACTCTTTTGTGTGCAAATTCACATGCGTTTTCAGTCGCCAGCGCTCAGGGAATGACATATTACAATTTGGCCAAGTGCACTTGTACACCTTTTCAGGTCTAGTGGGGCCTGGCTGGACGGAACCCTCCAAAGAGCCATTTTCTTGCTTAAGATTATCCGGTGACCGGATTGTTAAAAAATGCGGGTCAGAATTTTCGGCGGGTTTTGGAGCAGTGGGTGTAATAACCGTGTTGACGACTTTGCGAGGTCGCCCACGACCGCGTTTGGGGGCGATTTGAGGCACCGCGCTTCCACCCAGTGGAAGCGCTGATTGTAAGCTGCTCTCAGCCACGGGCTGGCTTTCCTTGGCCGGCGAACGAGGCGCGCTGACTTTTGAGGGCGATTGAAGTGGTTCGGCCTCGTACTCAATCACCGTTTGCAAGCGCTCATCGCTATGCAAATCATCGCCGCTGACGACAGCCAAAGCAGCAGCAGCCATTGATATCGTCGAACGAACCATTTCTGGGGCTGCGTCGCTAGAGCATTCGGGATTACCGCCAACGCCAGGGTAATCACTGTTTGGTGACGCGACCGTTACAGTTGATTGATCGGTCGCGAATCCAGCTTCAACATCTTCCTTGCTGCCCACAGAGTCAAAATTTCCAAAGGGGGGAAATTCAGAACTAGATTCTGGAGTCGCTGATAGAATCCGAGGTTTCTTAATTCGCAAAATGACCGCCGATTTCAGAGGCTTTTCCGACAGTACTCGTTGCTCCGCCGTAGCGACTGGTGGGTTTGCTTGTGGTAGATTGTTCGGTTGCGGATGCAAATCGAGTTGATTGGACTCAGTAACGGCTGGTGGATGCTCCTCAACTTCATTCATCGCTTCAGCATTCACCGTGGCGGATGTGCTTTCAGGAGTTTGGCTTGACTCCTCATGGGTATCTGTAGTGGCTGAAATTGGCGTATTTTCAGCATTTTCTGGAACTATTGAGACAATTGGAGCTGCTGCTATCGCCGGTGTGGTAGGGTGCTTCCGTTTCTTCTTCGCGTTCGCTGATGAGCCCCTTAACGGCCCAAATGTCTTTTGAAACTCATTCAGCCGCATCGGCAGGTCGACGACGATGTCCCCACGGGTTTCGCACAGCCTTTTTTGTGCCCCAACTACAGCCAGAACGATGGGGTCGGCCTTAGTTCTGATTTTTCGCCGCTCACTTGGGGAATGTGCTTCGACTATTTTTTGCACGCTGTTAGCGTCTTCGGTGGGATTGTCGTCGCCGTTTTCACTTTCTGCTGACATCATACCGCCACTGCGTCCGGGAGATGAAATGAAGTCGTCTTCGATTCCTGTTACAATGATTTCGCCATCATTACGCCCGTCGCGCAGCACCTCAGCGAGGCCGACAACACTTCCGAACTCGAACGCGCCGTCGGCGGAAAGGGACCTTTTGCGGTTCCCACCTTGCCACTCGACGGGGTTGGTAGCGTCAGTTGACGAAGCGCTCGCAACGTCACAGTCGACAATCCATCGACCGCAGTCCCGCCGTTTCCGCGGACGCAGCACTCGCGCCTGCGAATACGCCCATTCGGCGTGCAAGGGGCAGATCCACCGCCTGCGCATCCACACGCAAGTGTCAGGAGCACCGTTTCTTCCACCGGCACCTCGCCATTGGCGGTCATCGTCGTCCCACTGCCGGCCCCAGCAGCGAGTTTTCAGATCAAGCATCCCAGCACCGACTACAACTCCCGCAACAGAGACATCACCCGTCCAAGTACTGGCGACAGCGCCACCGCTGCCGCTCGTCGGGGGTAGACATGCCGCACGGCCAACCTGGCCACACTCAACCCTATTTGCGGGAACTAGCGACACCCACGGGCTGCTTGGATTCGTGCCGCCACACCATAGACGTCGACCAACGGAAGACATTCCCACACATGATGCGTGCCACCAGATTCCGCATGCATCGCAACACGAGAGATTGTCCGCAGCGCGAGTGCCACCAAACTGCGGACCGGGTCCGCCACAGGCATAGCACAGAGGGAGATTGCGCGAAAACGGTGGTGGTCGCCAGGATCGCCGAAGTAGGTTTGAATCCTCGCTGGGTTTGCCGGTAACGTCTTTCGGAATTTCGAACTCCAAGTAATGCGCATCGTGAGCCCAGTCGCTTGTAGAGCCAGATATTGTTGTGACACGCGACACCCATTCTTGAGCCTGTATTGGTGGGGCAGCGGGTGTTAGACCTGCCTCCTGCGGCTGATTTGCCTGTTTGCTTTCTGCCGGAGATACCGCAGGACCATTTGATGTTATTGCAGCTGATGCCGCTGACGAAAGAAGACCCATACGCCGCGTAGAGACAGAGAGACCGGTACCATACACGGAACCTGTTGGTAACTGCCCTCCAGCACTCACAATCTCAACAACCTCAACTTCTGAGAGATCGACATAGTCTCCAGTAACTGGGTGCGAATAGACTCCTTCGTAAGCCGTTACTATGCAGCGGGGAAGATCAAATCGCCTGGGATTGGAGGCATCCATGGAGTCAAATAACGCCGCAAAAGCAGAAGAGATTTTTTGAGTCAGGTTCGAGGTTGACGACTCCTGAGCCGAGGTAGGAAACGCAGTCCCAGCGGAAGAAAAAGACTTGGGGCGCTTGCTCGACTGTTCGACGAGCTTGTTATTCTGTTCGAAAGAGTCGCAAACCCAGGAAGAGGAAGACTGATTTACCGGAACGGCCCAAAATAAAAAATAAAAAATACCCTGCGCTTCCACGAGCAATTTTTGCACTCCCATGACGCAGGTGCGTCTGAGCCGTCTGCAGAAAATGCCTCCTCTACGCAGCAGAAATGAAAAACACGCGGACAAGAGTCGCAGCACAGCAGGATGGATCCGCGCCCGAGACACGCACCACAGTTGTCATCGCTGCTTGCGAGGGCGGGTTGAGTAAAAGTTGGGGCTGCGGCTTGCGGCGGCGACTGCAGCGACAATCGTGAGGATTGTCGTTGATGCGGTGGTAACTCTGGAGCGGATGCAGCAACGGCAGCGTCTAGAGCAGCTGCGCCCTATCAAACAAACCAAGGACAGTCAGACAGTAGAGACGGTTACGTTCCTGCAACACAATTTCGGCAGCCCAGGAAGACTCCGAGCCCGAACATCCTCGTACATCTTCAATCACCTAGCCTATTCTAAAATGATTTCCACACGTCGCGCATAGTGTCCAGACTCCACGATGCCCAAAACACCAATAGCGGAAAGGGAGAAAAAAAGAAGAAGAAAAACAAAGAAAAACAAACCTCCTTAATCAGTCGCCAATCCTCACACACGGCATCCCACTCCTCCTGAGCCCTGATGGCAGCTAAAGTAGCACTCTGAGAGTTGTATCCATTCGTCATGACAGTGACGCCGAAGGAGCCGTCGATGGGAGACTTGTCGAGCAGTTTGAACGGGTTATACAGATGCGAAAGCGCCCCAGCAGCATGGGACGCGGCGGCAGCGACCGACGAGTTTGCGCCCTGATTCGCACTTTTCCGGCGCGTAACGATTGAGGATAATGCAGGTTTGGCTTGGACATCTCCGTGGACGTCGGGACTGCTGGTGACGGAGGAGGCGCAGTCAGAGAGAGCGTCGTCCCCGTCGAAGATCTGCGCGTGCAAGATGCGGCGTGATTCGGAGTGTGCAGGATCAAGTTCCGCCATCGTCGGTCGCGCGTCGGCTTCGGCGTCCGCCCCGACCGCAGCTTCGCCGTCCATTTCGTCAGTTCTGACAATCTTTTTTTTTTTTTGTTTTTTACTTGTATTTCACGATTTTCGTTCCAGTGTGTCGCGCCCCCGAATATCTTCTCTTCCAGGTTCTCCATATGCACCAATCATACGAACCGTTAAACTGCCAAGAACTCAAGAACGTGTACCAGACATCTTTTCTGAAAGCGAAGACAGCTGTAGATTTCTTTCACCGAGTTTCTGATAGTTTTCGTGTCACCCACGGTTTGACGATGTCGCATTAACCGCAGCGCGTCAGAGATTCCGGCGGTGGTACATCAATCACGGCACTGGAGCATCTGCCGGTGCGCGCTCGCGAGATCGAATGGTTTGCGATTGCAAAAGTTGACAATGAAGCCAAAACCAAAATTGCAGATTGGTGGTCCCGCAACAAGGGTAGCGTAGCGACAAAAATTCTTGCTCTACTTGAGCTCAGAAACTTGATGAAGTGTCAATCCCAACTGATGTCTGCATGCTGTTGCACCTGCGCTCATGAATTCCGACGAAAGCTGCATTTCACCAGTGTCCTCGCTGCTTTTGATACATTACCGTGGCCTCAAGATCCTTACTGTTTTTTGCTTGGCTTTCGCGAAGGGCGGGTAGTTTCAGTGAATTCTTGGCAGTGTTCGCCAAAGGCCATCCGCGTCTCGTCGCGCAGCTCTGTGCGAAGGGACCCACTCCCGAGAGGCAGCAGCAGCGTTGGGGCCGGGTGTGGCGCGTTCAGGCAGTGGTCACGAAAGATCATTCGCACGATGGAAATTATTTGCAAAGGAAAATCGAGGGCAGTTTACGCATCGCATACCCCAACTACAAACCATCAAACTTTCACACAAGAAAAGGAAGCTCCTCGGCATCAACCTCAGCATACAAATCGTCCTGCAAAGCCGCACACTGACACGACGCGAAAAGCCAAAAAAAAAAAAACAAAAAAAAAACAACAAAAAAACCACGCACCATTCGCTGCTTGTTCCCCTCGCGAAACATTTCGTTTGCAAGCTGCAGACGGGTGCGGTCTTCCACGTCGGCGCAAAACTTTTCCAGTGTCTTTCCCACAGTGAATATTCGCATCAGCTTGTCTTTCCCTCGGCCGCGGACATTGGGGCTCTGCCAAGATATGGGATCAGGTAAATGCAAAGAACGAAAAAATCATTGTGTTCAAACCCAAAACAACTCTATCAGTTCGTCAATCAGCACGCGAGCGGCGGGGTTCGCTTTCAAAGATCCGATGGACGTCAGCGAGTCGTGGTACCGCCTCGCGTCAGGTGGCAGAGAAGCGATGGCCGCGGTAGGGTGAAGCGACGCAGTCGCAACGGCAGGAGCGTATGCGGACGTGGAAGTGGGAGATGCCGAGGATCCGCTTTTCTGTGGCTGTGTGTCTTCGAACATCGAGTTGCGGAATAGCTAAATTAAAAATCGAAAATTTTGAGATCAAATAACGGGCGATTGCAAAAAATGCTTCGCAAGCCGACGTACCACATGCTGCCGGTTCCGCTCTAAAAATATCACAATGACTTCGATCACTTTCTGGCGGTCAATGACCGAACATGCGTCGAGAATCTTTCCCCGCAGATTCATGCTTTTGAGTGCGTACTTTTGGATGAGCAGCTTATCAGTGCAGTTCGATTGCACGACAAACAAGTCAAACAGATCGTCGACATATCGACAGCTTTTGAGGGACGGAAACGATTTTAGCGCAATACGCGCAAACTCGACTTCAGGTGGTCCAAACAGCTCCGTTGCCGACGGGACTTTGTTCGGATTCGGTATTTGTGCTGCAGGCGGTGTGGCTGTCGAAGAAGGCGTTGCTGAGTGGAAACGCTGATGTTGCTGTTGTTGTTGTTGTGGCTGTTGTTGCAGCACAAATTGCCGCTGTTCTTGATGTTGCTGCAGTTGCTGGTGCAGCACACTGTTATCAATACCAAAAGCATTGTCGAGGCTGTCTAACGCAACATACGGTGTCGAAAGCCACCCCAAATCGCCGTCGACCGAATTCATGGCAGCGGCAAGATCGCTGCCGAGCAGAAGGTGCGATAGCGACGCAACACTGCCACTATTCGTATTTGTTGTTGCACCATGATCGCGCAAATCGATGGGCTGCTGTTGTTCTTGCTGTTGCTGAGGTGGCGGTTGTTGCTGGTGTAAGGAAAGCCGCTGATGTTCTGGCGTTGGAAGCTGGGGCGATGAGTTGCTGTTCATAGCGAGTGAGTAATGCGCCGATACGGCGACGCGCAGAGCCTGGTTCTCGACCTGCAGCGTCGTTATCTTGGACTCCAGCGACTTGACAAGCCCCATGACAATGAAGCAACGTAGTTTCTCGACGGCACAGACACCACACTCTGGCTGCGTCTGTCCGTCGGTGCCGGCTGCGCTGTTACCACCATTAGCGGTGGATGTGGTTGGGTTCGACAGAGTATTCTTGAGCGGAGTAAGATCGATAGCGACGTTGCTGGTGCGAAACATAGCGTTCTCGGCGGACAACACGACGACCTGCGCGCGCAGTCGCTGCATCTCAGCGACTGGATCGAGCGCTGCAGCGTCTGCGGCCGCGGCAAGGGCGTCTGGCGAGTCGGAGAGCGCGGGCGGTAGGGGCATACGCGCAACGACAGCGCGCAGGTCTGCAACCTCCCGCTCGAGTGCCTGCATGCGTAGCGCCTTCTTACGCTGGAAGGCACGCTGGGCCTCAAGGTTGCGCGCTCGCACACGCTGTTGCTGCTGCTCGTCCTTGCCGCTGTCTTTGTCAGCTGCTGCGCGAGGTTGCGTCTGCTGATCATGCTGCTGCTGTGCGGTGGTGCGCGCACGCTTCGGGGCCGAGGCGGTGGAGCTCATGTCAGGGGCTTAGGACCTTGCGCCAATGTCAGCAGTTCGTGACGTTTGATGAAATGATGAAATGCGCCCGTGGCACGAGACATGAAAGGAAACACAATGTCGATGAATGTGGCACACGCGGATGGCAGGTGTCTCTGAGTGATTCTTTGTTTTGGATCAACCGCGTGAATCCGTGTCCGTCGCCCGGTCCGGCCCTTCACTTCTTCTTAACAACGCCCACGCTCTTTCCACGGCGACCTGTTGTCTTCGTGTGCTGACCACGCACGCGGATGCCCCAGTAGTGACGGAGACCACGGTGCGCTCGGATCTTCTTAAGCTGTTGTTTTTTGAGTTAGCGAGAACTTTGCAAAAAAAAAGGAGCAAAGGGTGCGTGACTCAACTCTTTCCAAGTCCTCACGCAGTTTATTGTCGACAGTGTTGGAGAGCGAGTGGGTGTTCTTGCCGTCCCTCGGGTCCTTTTGTCTGTTCAGGAACCAGTTGGGGATCTTGTACTGCGAGGGCGACTGCATGATGTTCACAATGCGTTCCAGTTCATCGTTCGTGAGCTCGCCAGCACTATACATAGAAATCGTCAGCATCCAGCTTTCGTCTTCGCGTGCATCTATAATCTCACCGCTTGTTCAAGTCAATGTCTGCCTTCTTGCAAACAAGGTTCGAGAACCTGCGACCGACTCCCTTGATGGCGGTGAGAGAGTACATGATCTTTCTCTTTCCTTCAACATTCGTGTTGAGGAGACGAATAATGTGTTGGAACTGGTTCTTGTCCGGTACGACTACAGACTGATATTCAAACAGAACATAGCGGGTGAGTGGTTCGTTCACAACAATTTGTAGTAATGATTCGCTTTGGAATGATCACCCGAAGAGCGACAGATGCCCCTTGATGTACCGCACAAACTTTTGCTCTTCCCAAGCCATGGCATCCATCTATGTACTCTGCATCGACGCAGCTACGTACATCCAGACAGTCATTTCCCGGCGATGTAAGGATGGTCGGGGTGATGGGGATGGCGGGAGTACGGCAAGGGAAACATACCATTTTGAGTAAAACTGAGAAGCTTTCAAATAATTATCTACACCCTGTCGCTACACTGAGCTCGCTGTGTTCTCATTATGTAAACTGAGCATCTAATGATAGATTTCGCTTTCTACAGTCCTAATAAGGGCTTCTTCTTCTTTTCTATTGTTTCTACTTTTCTTTCAAATTCGTGTTGTTTCTGGCCAACCATCCAGTGGATTCGTGTGCAGCATTTCTGATAAGCCCCTCAAGTTGTCCAACCAACAAAGCAACAGCAAATTTTTTGGGAGTGCAAAAGCCGAGTCTGAACCTTCAACGTTACACGATCGTTACCCGTCACGCACCAACCAAAAAGCAGAAACCGACCTCTATCACATTGCTAAAGCTGTCCCGCGTATTCGAGTAGAAACCCTTTTTGTGCATGTGCCTATGTCTCTTGCGATTATTATGAGGGCAATTGGCGCTTGTGAACCTCATGCAACAAAAACATTAAAACCCGACGAACACTGGGCGATTCTGCACGTGCTGGCGGGAATGTTGGCATCGTATAACTTGCCATACGTTATGTTGTCGGTGACTGCACGTCGGTGTGGTCACGAACGGAACAGCTAAACCCTCGAAATAGATCTGTTGGTGCTGGGCAGTACTCGGATTTGCGACACGGATCAGTATCCTGACGGTGATCTGGTGAGGTACCGACAACGCATGCATGCGTAAGTTTCACATGAATTTGTGCTTCACCCTAGTTACACGTATGTGGTAGATACATGCTGTGCGCGGCAACTATCACGGCAGTCGAGTGTGCATTGTTGTACTTTGGGATCACCGCGTCGGAAATTGTCTGCGCAGGATCTCTCGCAGGGTTAGGTGTGACCGAACAGTGCGTGTGGAGCGTGTTGGACCAACTGCACGCTGTAGTTCTGTCATTCGTGCACATCGTCTTTTATGTGCTGCTCAATTGCTGTGTTCAAGACTCGATGAAGGTTTTTCTTGCACAGTTTTGTGCATTTCATTCAACAAAAAACAGACAGTCCTTGGAAATCAAGCAGCCAACCAACGGGAAATGATCCTTTATTTCGAGTGGTCGGTCCTACCGCCCAACAAACCCATACAAACTACTGAAGAATCCACTCAGGCACATTTATACAGTGATCCCATTCCCTACTCTTCTCGCCAACATGCTGGCAATAGTATCTATGCAACGCTATCTGTCGTTACTCGGCGAATATATCGAGCTCAGCATCTATGTGTGCGATGCGTTTTGGATGATTCTCCGTTGTCTTGCAGCATTGGAAGTGTTTTTGAATTTCGTTTTACTTTACTGGCTTATCCAGACGACCCACGAGGTTGCCATACCCGAGTGTATGATCATGTTTGTTGGAACGGAGACTTGGGCCTCAGAAGAACGATTCCATTTAACAATTCCGACAAAATTTTGGTTAAATAGAAACCGTGGAGAACCTGGGCATTGATCCCAGTGCCTCTCGCATGCTAAGCGAGCGCTCTGCCATTTGAGCTAGATCCCCTTATCCATTTCATTTTGTGGTCATATAAACACGCTGGAGTATGAGAATTCGCCTTGCCGAAAATTTAAGTTTATTTTCTCACGTTAATCGTAACAAAAAATTGAGGCCGCCATATCTCCAACCGAACCGATTGCACTTCAAAAAAATAATAACGCACGACTCGAGCAGAAAAATTGATGGGGATTTATTTTGGCGGAGGTGTTCCATGGCTTGATCCGATTTGTGAGAATTTTCAGTATCCATTTCTCTACTCAGGTTGCGGGAATTTCTTTTTGTAGAGGGTCGGCGTATCCGGCGCTTGCAATAGCAATGATGGGAATCGCTTTATTTCCACAAGGTCGTAACAGTATCTACCGTCAACATACGTCAACTCGCACTCCGAGGCCGCGTTGGTATTTCGCGGAAAAGCTGTATATTTATGTCGTTGACGAATCCCTGCAAGTTTGTTGGCCTGAAAATCTGAAAGCAAATACTCGAGAATGAAAGCACGAAAGTGTTGGAAAAGAAACTCATTTCGTCATTACTTGAAAGAATACATAAATAGATAACAATCTTTCTTGGTGATTCGTCAAACCGCCGCATTTTGGCAAAAGCAAGAAAGAATATGTGAATTTTAAAAAGGGGAAATCGGCACACGCAAAGAAACCATTTCAGAAATTGTAATCTTCGCGCCGAAAGTTTGGGTCTTGAATAAATACGGCGAGAATTCTGGACCCCGTTTGCAGCAGTGGGTGACCGGCAACTCTAATTGTAAGAAACAATTAATTCACATACCCACCTTAGTCATTGTAAAGATTACTGAAGAACTCACATCTGGAGGAATCTCTCGATTCCCACTCGTCGCGACTCGATAACTTCGTCCGAGAACCTGTTCGTATACACCTTTCCTGGCAGAGACGGAATATTCACTCTGGAGCAACACGGTAGGAAGAGGAGTGGGCATGCGACGGTGAGCGAATTACGGCGTGTCGAAAAATGAGATTACAAACTTTGTCGTCTCACGTTCAAGCGCATCCTTGAACCATTCAAAATCCGAGTAGCGCCTTCGCACGGAACTCTGCCTCATCTTAAATGCCGGAATGTTTGTCTGATATTGGGGGGAGGGGTGTTTGCAACATTCATTCAGCGCCCTTGTGGAGCGGAAGGTAGAAACATACGCGGCAAATGATTTCGTAGTCCACATACTGTGACCGACCGGTACCCTGAATTTGTGGGTTGCACACTTCGATTTCGAGGAAGTTTTCTGGGACGCCGTAGCGCTCCTCGGCGGTCTGGCGAGGTTAGGAAACAGACGGTGTCTAGCCTCCCAATGAAGAAACCCCGAGCCAAACCTGCTCTCTAAAGTCGATCTTTGCGATGCCTAAGCGCCAATGGCAAGTAAGCTTGTGCGGGCGCATATCGAGCACGGACCTTCGGGCCACTTGGGGGACATTTTTGGCTTCGTCCAGAAATCAGGTTATGTCAACAACGCCCGCTGCACAACAGCAACAGCCCCAGCCGCATTCGCGTCACGCGGGCCCGCCGCCACCGCGTTTCCTCTTCGACCGCCGTGCGGGCGAGCGCTACACCACGGGCGTACTGCTGGGCGAGGTGAGTCGAATTTTACGCGCACAGTTTCGGGAAACACGCTCTGTTTGACAGGGCGGCTTCGCTCGCTGTTATGCCGTCACCAACGCACGCGGCGACCGGCTTGCTGCTAAAATCATTCAAAAGGACTCGCTCAAGACTCCGAAGCAGAAAGAAAAGGCGCGTTCCATCGGTTAATTATTTCCTGCGCTTGGCATGCTAAAAGCCCACTACAGCTCTACGCAGAGATCAAAATACACCAAATCATGAATCACAATGCTATTGTTGCATTCAACTGTGTCTTTGAAGACGATGACAACGTATATATTATCCTAGAATTGTGCGAAAATGGTGTATGTAACCGTTCGGTTCTTGATTTGCATTCTTAAATTCGAAAACAACCGCGGTAAAAATAATAGACAATGGCCGAACTTCTAAAAGTACGCAGACGGTTGACGGAACCTGAAGTCCGATTTTACATGTACCACCTTCTGCAAGCAGTTTCATACATGCACAACCACCACGTTATTCATCGCGACTTGAAGCTGGGGAATATGTTCCTCAGCAGAAATATGCGGTTGAAAATTGGCGATTTTGGCCTCGCGGCGTTAATAACTCACGACGGAGAGCGGAAGCGAACAATTTGCGGTGGGGGCTTCCATACGACCATTTGCAATTTTTAATGCACCAATTCAGGAACACCAAACTATATTGCGCCCGAAGTATTGTTTGGTGCAGGCTCCGGCGGTCATTCTTTTGAAGTCGATTTATGGAGCCTCGGGGTTGTCATGTTTACGATGCTCGTAGGCAAGCCGCCGTTTCAAACGAAGGAAGTCAAGGCGATATACAAGTAGGTGCTAATTCCGTGTGTCCATGTTTCACTGAAATCTTTATTTAAAAGGAAAATTCGTGACAATAGCTACGAATTTCCACCAGCATCGATGGTATCTGAGACAGCGCAATCTGTAGTGAACGCACTGCTTAGCAATAATCCAGGTTTTCTTTTTTCCTCGTTCTGTTTGTGTCCTTATAGCATTGAGACAGCGTTACGTCCATCGGTGGAAGAAGTATTGTGCCATCCGTTTTTTCTTGAGCAACCTGTGCCACGTTCTATCCCGGTATCTGCACTTGTGCGCCCGCCACTGCCTGGAGATTTGACAATGACTGCAACGACAAACATCGCTCCCATGCCGGCAATATCGTCCTCCGAGACAGTAACAACTGCAATCAACGTTCCTGAATCTTCATCCTCAATTGTAAAATCAACTGGGCAACAGGATTTAGCGACGGAATTAGCGGCTGCAATTGCTCGTCCGACAACGGATACTGAAACCGGCACAAAAATGTCGCCCCTCAAAGACTCGACACCAGTGCGAATCAATGGCAATGCCGGCAACAATGCGAATACTGTGGCACCTCTACCACCTTCTCCTCCAGCGTCCACTGCCGTTCATTTGGGTGGCATGACGCCACCGGCAAAAAGAGTGTTTACTGGCGGAATTGCGGGTGCGAGCGATGCAGTCACAGTAGCGGCAGCGTCTGCTGTCAAAAGCATGTTTTCTGCTGCCGCTTTACGTATTGGCAGTGGCAATTCAGCAGTCCCTGGTGGCGGGGGTTTTGTAATTGTGAACCGGGCTGACAGTGGCAGTGGCACAAGTGACAGCGACCGTGTTACTGAGATGCGACAAAAGGCTATGAAGGGGCCCTTGGATGCTGTGACTCTGGTAGTAGAACAACCCGAGTAAGTCTTTTCTACATCTAAGCCATTTTTTTTTAAATATTACGTTAGTGCTTTGGAATGCCGTACTAATCTGCCGGATGGTCGCAATAATGAGAAACTCGCTGCAGTACGGAATATTCCAGCGGCCAACAGTTCTCCGCGCAATCGAAAGGAACAGCCGCATCCCAAAGAAAGCACGCTCGAAGCTATGTGCACCAACATCCAAAATGCCTTTAGCGTCGCATCCGAAAATGGTAATGGAGGTGAAGCCAGACGCACAAGAAACATGTATGCGCAAGACGAGCAACCTCTGGAACCGGACACTTACATTGTTAAATGGATTGATTATTCGAACAAGTACGGTCTTGGATACCAGCTGATGGATGGATCAATCGGTGTATACTTCAACGATTCAACTAGTATCCTTGTGTCAGCCGATGGAATGTCAGTTTTTGGCCTTAATTCCCTTGAATTCTGAAACTAACACATGCTCACGCAGTCATGTGGAGTACTTGTTTTACGAACCACTCGAAAACGGCACGACCGCCCCGAAAATGCATCGACGAGCGTTTACAGTTGACAGCTACCCGCCGGACCTCAAAAAGAAGATGACACTGCTGCATCATTTCGGAGGATACATGAAGGAGAACTTGTATAAGGTGAGTCAGATGCTTTTTCCTCTTTCTTTGTTTTTGGTAAGTGAACAGTCTTTGCAGAGTCCATCGGACAATAAACTCGGAGGACCGGAGCGTTCTTCGGACCTAATTTTTTTGACGAAGTATTTACGGGCAAGAAACGGCGTCGTTTTTCGCTTGAGCAATCAAGTAGTTCAGGTTATTTCTGTTTTTTGGCCGAGGTTCTTTACCCTTGTTGAAATTTAACCCACTCCGGTTTTGCTGCAGATCAACTTCTTTGACCACACCAAGCTAATTTTGTCACAAAACGCGAAAGTCGTCACGTACATTGACAAGAACCGGCAAACCACTACACGACGTATTGGGGACTTTTTGGGAGTAGGTGGAAATAAGGAGGTCATTGACCGGGTGGCATATGCGAAAGATACGATTCAGCAGATGATTGCAAAGAAAAAGAAAAAGCTGGCTGAGGCTTCTGCCGGTGCGGTAAGGGAATAAATAAAGAGAGGAAGACTTGTTTCTTAAGTAGTTTTCCTTCACTGGAAGTGGCCGGTTTCATAACGAAATAGGCACCTTCAAATAAGGAAAGTAATTCTCAAGTGCTCAGAAAGGAATGAATCGATCGACAGGATCTTCTGCTAGTTTCTAACAGTATGTCGAACAAAAGGGGAAGAACACTCGCATCGTGGAGCATGGGCTGACTTTGGCGGTGGAATTGATATGATGAATGACATTAGCAGCGTGTTTTTGAAATGATTTTGAATATTCAGTTTTGAATTTGACTTCGTTAACAACTGGGAATCTGACGAATGTCCACGCCAAAGCCGCCCACGAAGGCGCGACCGGGGCGTAAGCCAACAAACGCGCCTCCAGCTACCGCACGGCAAGCGCAGGTGCGGGCAGCGCAGAAGGCTTTTATCGAGCGCAAGAAGCAACACGTCGAAACTCTGGAAGCGAAAGTCGCATCCCTCGAGTCGCGTCTGACTGCCGTCGAGACGGAAAATACGGTACTGCGCGGATTGTTGATGCCCGCGAGTGCGTCATCTGAGTCGCTGGTGCCCGGACAGCATGAGCGGCTTGCCCAGTTCCAGCCGCCCATGTTGCCGGTCTCAAATCTTTCCGGCTCGGGATTCGACGTTAGCTTATCATGGGAGCAGATAAGCCAGCTGCTGCAGTCGTTGACTGTGCAGAACTCGATCGTGCCGCCCGCACCAATAGCCCCACCAGCCCCGATGGCGATGGATTTAAATCTCGGCCTCAACAACCTTGTGAGCTCAGTGCAAACATCCGCACCAAGGACCGTCGGTTTCACTAGCGCAAGTGTCGATAATATGCAAGAGGCAATACAAGAGGCAATGATTCCCACAGATCCTTTCGACTTCATCGTTTCGCAACAGCCGATTCAGATCCAATCCGTTGTCGCGCAGCAACAACAGCAGTTATTACAAACTCTTGCATTCAGCCCAATATTTTCTGTGCCGTTTGTGCCGCCCGTCGCGTCCTTTAACTCGAATCTGAATGCAGTTCCAGCTCTGGCTTCATCCTCCGTGTCTCCACCCGCAACTTCGCCTGAACCTTCAAGCAACGTTGTCCAGCAGCAGCAGCTCCATGATCCCTCTCACACTCATTGCGCTGGTAGGCGTGGGCGGGGCCCGCAAGCATTTGCCTCGAAGCTCACGTTCCGCGTCAACTTTGTACAGTCGTCGCTCAAGTCAGTACCATCACTTCGCCGAGAAGAAGCGGAAACCCAGATTGACCGCATGATGTCACTTGTATTCCTGTTCAAAACTACGCAGTTCAATATCAGTCACACTGGACACCCTGCACCGCAACAAGCTGACGAAAGTCAGAATTTTCTCCAGACACAATTCTTTCACGAAAACACAGAATTCAAACCTGACTGCATGAACCAGGACAACTCCATCGAACACGGACACAGAACCGAGGACTCAACACATCGGCGGCACCGACCACACCATTTCTACGGCTTCCTGGACGTCCACGACCACGAAGCTTGGGCCCGCGAATTCCCGGACACACTAGGAGTGATATGGAATGAAATGCAGGAACTTCGAGGAGGTTTATTGCGAATTTGCGATGAACAAGACGGGCAGTCAGTGTTGTCGATCTTGGACAGGCGCCATCATCGGACAGGTAAGGATGATAATCACAGTCGCAACGTGGCATAGTCTGGTGCTTTTGATTGGACCATAGGGACATCCTAGCTGCATGAAGTCGCTGTTTTTATTCTGGAATTTTTTAAGTTTCGCACCACCGAAGACCATCAGAGGACTGCATCTTCAACAGAATTGACAATGATCTTTTTGTGTTTTTGCTGTTTACTATCATGATTGGGAAAAGGTTTTTTCATCCTGCTTGGAATGTTCTGCGTTTTCATAAAAAAGTTTTGAATGTTATGACAATGTCATTTCTGTGTTTTTCCAACAGAGTCTTAAGACTCTGAGACACAATATAAATTTGTGTTATGTTTCTTTTCTTTTAAAATGGTTGTTTATTTGAAATAAAGTCTGCATCCCGCAGCGGCATACACACAACAACCCTATGACAGCCACCAAAATCAAAACATGCACAATTGAAAAAGTGCTCACCACAGAAAATTAATGGAAAAACTCAAGCACTCAATAAATGGTCTGACCATAATACAGTCTATAATTGCTGGATCAACATGATGCATGAGTTACTTTGTCAGTATGAAACAGATCAGGAACTGACATCCTTACCAATGTTGGCACGTACGCTCCTGGAGGCAGGTGTTACAGTATGATGTCAGTCCATAGCTGTGTTTTCCAAAGTTTCAAGAAATGGTTAAGCTCTAACACAACTGTAAATTCGTGTTATCTTTCTTTTCTTTTAAAATGGTTGTTTATTTCAAAGAAAGTCGGCGTCCCCGCATCTCCAACTCGTACGACTGATACACCATACCTCCTCAAATTCGACTTTCCCGTAGTCCCATCCGGCTAAAAATTACAAATTGCCACTGACGCTTCAAAGTTCATGTTACGGTATGACGTCGGGTCATAGCCGTGTTCTTCCGACGGAGCCTCAAGAAGTGGCTAAGCTCCGACAAACGCG
>JADHYT010000230.1:0-19879 GCA_027604725.1 Entophlyctis luteolus
GCCCGTACCATCTGCGTTAGCCACAAATAGCTCCGACGACGACGGGCCGATGCGGTTCATGAAGAAGACGCCTGCCTTGCCCACAGCGGGAGCTGCGCTCGTGGCAAGCGTGTAGTCACGTCGATCAAGATGCACGTGTCTGTCGCCGCTGTCGCGCTTGGCATACGGGCAGCTCGCCAGGACTGCCGGGCCAGTAACCACAGGGACAGAGACGCTCTCACTCTTTTTTGACAGTTGAGGTCGGCGTGCATTTAGAATGGCATGTTGCAAAATTTCCCTTTTATGACCTTGCCTTATTTATTTATACTGCTTTTGTAGGCACTGAAAAACCCCCAACTCTTCCAATCTCCACAAGGTGCCTCATCAGCCAAGACACATACTTCTCCTAACAATAATTCCCATCACCTTTTTCATTCCATCATGAATTCCAACATCCCTGTCATTGTGAATCCCAACATTTTCATCCTGCACACCCCTTGCCTGCCCTCCTCTCCAGTGCTGCTCTCCATCACTGAAGTTGACAAAATCTGTGGCTGATCGCTCCCGAAGAAAAAAGGGGAATCCGCCAGACAAATTCCATCAAGGCCCCGCACACTATGACGAATAGTTAGGCAAAAGCAATTCTGGTTCCAGAGTTCGGGGGTGCAAACGCAAGTCCCGGTTTGCCCCGTACTCGAGAAAGGCTAGAACGCCGGTGCGGAGCTCCTCCTAGACCTCGACAAGGATCTACCGGCCAGTGTGATCGTTTCGAAATGAGGGTTGCGTCAACGAGATTTTGAACGGCGATAGCGTAATCGCCACCGTACGTCTCGTCCATCGCACATAGCTGGTAAACACAAACCGCAGGCGTGAAGTAGTCTTGTCGTCCCTCATGTTTTGTTTCTCTTGTTCGAGCCTTCGAAACAGACACCACCGGATCTCGCAGGGGTTTAACGTGCGGCTGGAGATATTCGCCCCGGACACAAACTCAGCGGCTGACCAGAAATTCCCCGATCGCCTCGATGATGAGACTTCACATTGGAAACTTTGGCAGGAAAATTGCAATCAGAAAAAAACCAGATTTGGAAAAGGACAGTAAAAATAAAATAAAAGACTCAAAACCACGGGTGTCGACCTAGTACAGTACTCACTGTAACTGTGAAGGAAGTGAGCGCATCGTCGCCAAACTGCCGGAGTCGCTGAGCGTACGTCAAAAAATTTTTCCTGGTCTTGGAACGTACCAAAAGACTCAACCTTCCGGGCAGGGCATTGTTAAAGCTTCAAAACTTGTATATCCCGCACCTATTTGAAATTTTCTGCGTATATATTTTGCAGTGTTGCGTATGTTGTATCTGTTGCCTGTATACCGCTTGTTTGGCAGATATCAGATTTTCAATCGATAAACACTTAGAAATAGATAGACTGGAACACAAGACCTCAGGTCAAAACATGGGACTAGTGATTCGTAAGCTGGCCCTGCTTGCTTTGGCCCCCCTGGGATTGCTCCCGGTGCGCGCGGACGACGTTTTGACTTTCGGTAATAACAACGAGAGGCACAATTACTACCCGAACTCTGGTATCGACCCAGCAGTCGTGAATTCGACGTTCTGGGGTACAGTCTTCACTACAGCACTGCCTGGGTGAGTTTTTTTCGTCTGTACACTGCGCCAGTTTGGCGGATGTTGAGCCCAGAATCATCGTAGTGGAGTGGCAGACAAGGCAAAGCTACAGCCCCTCCTGTATACGCGGCCGCCGAACCAGCAGATTTTGTTCATCACAACTGAAATGAACAATGCATACGTCTTGAGTCCCGTCAACGGCCAGATTCTGAACGCTCGTATCTTTGGCACAAACTTGGACAAAGAAGGGATTGCCGGCACTCCCGTTATTGACGGCGTGACCGGTGCCGCTTATTTCACAACGAGGGTGCGTGTTCTTCAATGTGCAATTAACAGTTAAGTTCAATTGGTTTGGTTGATTTTGCAGCTCTCGCCTGGTTCCACTCTTTTGCAAGGAATTGACGCGGTTACACTGGTTGACCTTCCTGGGTTTCCTGTGACCTTCGACGGCGTTACCGCCACCAACGCTCCGAGTATCAAATTTGTAACTTCTCCGCACAAAGGTCGTCCTGCCCTGCTTCTTGACGGCGGTGTTGTGTACGCAACTTTTGCAGCGCAATTGTATGTGCCTGTTTTTACTCTCAGTCTCATTGCCTCGTAAATGCAGCGAAACCGGTTCATACCAAGGATGGGTCTTTGCCGTCAATGCAACCTCTGGCGTTATCAAAACTGCTCTTTCATTCGTTGGTGAATCAGACTTCAGGAACGGTTCCGCTGGAGGAGGTCAGAGTTGATACAAAACCCTTGGAACTCGACTGAAATATGATTCAGGTTCATGGATGAGTGGCTGCGGTCCCGCAGCAACAGGCGACGGGTCAATCGTTTTGAATACCGGAAATGGATGGACTGTCGGTGATCTTACTGCCCCGATGGCCGGTTCATCCCCGCCGGCATCACTGTTTGAGGCCACTGTTCGTCTCCAGAATGGATACACGCCGTTGGATTTCTACATTCCGTACAACCAGTCTGATATGGACACAGAAGACAAGGATTTGGCGTCTTCTGGCCCAGTTATTCTTCCATCAAGCGTTTTTTCAAGTCCAGCCCACCCAAGAGTTATGGTGGTAATCAGCAAAACCGGTCCTCTGCGATTCATAGATTACAATAATCTTGGTGGATTTCAGCAAGGCACAAACGGTAGAGATATGGATTCCCAGCTTCAGGCAAGCGTTGTGTTCTAAAACGATTTTTGAAAAAATCCATGGCCGTCTTCAAACATTTAGTATGACCCTCATGTGATGGGTGGAATCGGTGTCTGGACTTGTGCAGGAGTATACCCCAACGAAGGTGGATATGTGTATTTTTCCATGGCTCAGGGACCAACGCAAGTGTGGAAAAAGTTGCTTGTGAACGGGGAGCTTACTTTTGAATGGGTGGCAAACTCTCCTGATCTTTCCAGTGGTGGCTCTATGCCTCCGGCTGTTACTGCCTTGAATAATGGACAGGCTGGTTCTGCAATCCTGTGGTCATTCAGGCATCCGCCACTCCCAGTTACTTCTCAGTTTGCGTTTGTGGATAACACGCTGGTTACTGCGTGAGTGATTTTTTACTTTAAAGTGACTGCGATTTGCTTTTAACACTTTCTTCTCTGTAAAGATATGGTGCTGTACCAGTTAACGGTGTTCTGCCTAAGCTGTGGGAATCATCAATTCCAACAAGAAAGTTTGGAGCTGCAGGTAAGAATGGTTATCGCCATTTTACTTCTGATGAACAAGTATGTTGCCAGCTTACGCAAATGGAAATGTGTATGTCGGAACAACGGACGGCAACGTCGTTGCTTTTGGCAAGCTTGCTGCGCCAGTGACCGCGACGACGACAACCACAACAAAAACCACCACAACTACCGTTGCCGCTGTTCAGACAAGCATTTCGACATACACAGTTCTTGCACCAGGTATTTCACGATGTTTCAAGACAAACACCCGGTCCTGAATCACTCAATGAAAGACCCGCGCCAGCCAATATACTCTATCGATGGCACCAATCCGATGCCAAATCCGCTCTACGTTTTTGCTGGTGATGTGATTATATTTTCTGTTGGCGTGCATACAGCTGTCGAAGGAACAAATTGCGTTGCAGCTAATCCGGGAGTTTTTATGGCAACGGGGCTTGGTGGAAACGCGGACAACACGTTTACATATATTGTGCCGGCTTCCGATGCAGGACGAACTCGTAACTTTTTCTGCGATTTCCTCGACCACTGCACTTCTGGAATGATTGGTGCTCTCAAAGTCAACGCAACTGTGCCGTCTTGGTATGTGGCTGCCACGGCTTTACCGACGACCGCAACAGCTACCACAACCACATCTTCGACGACAAACACTTCGAGTGTGGTGAGGACCGTTGTACCGAAAGTGTGGGGACCAGTGTACGCGTTGAAGACTGTTGTTTATAACTTTGCCATCAGCAACATCACAACGGTTGTTTTTTGTTTTTTTTTTTTTTTTTTTGCTTGTTTTCTTCTTGGAAGCTGGCTACAATATTTATTTCCATATTTTAAAAACAGAAAGAAGATGGTGTCATTAGATGGACACTTGGAGTGAACGGTGCAGCTAGTCGATTGGTTCGTTTTCTCAATTGCGAAAATTTTTTTTCAGATTCTAATTCTGTTCTCGTAGTCGTCTATCAAATGCAACAAGGGCGATACTGTTGTTGTGATAGTTACCAACAACTTGGATGTTCCGACCACTCTACACTATCATGGATTGTTCCAAAATGGCACGACAACTATGGACGGCACCACTGGTGTTTCACAGTGTCCAATCGCGCCAGGTGAATCTTACACATACGTCTTCGACACGAAGTACAACGAAGGGACATACTGGTGGTGCGTTTGCTACATTCATCCTTGATGCATTTGTGCGTCTCTCAATTGCTGCAGGCATGCCCATATCGGTTCGCAATACATGGATGGCCTCCGTGGGCCGATGATTATTTCGAATCCTGCTAACCCCCTGGAAGCCACTTACACGGATGGTATTTTCGAGTTCGTTTCTTTTGTATCCTGCTTACCAAGTGTATGATTTGCAGACATGACCGTGATGGTGGAGGATTGGTATCACCAGCAATCTACAGTAATGGCGCCGCAGTATATGAACATTGCCAAAAACCCCAGTGGCATTGAGCCAGTTTTCGATTCGGGACTGGTTAACGGGAATGGGCAATACAATTGCAGCATTCCTATTCCTGGAAACCTGCTGTGTTCGCAAAATCCTAATTATCCGACCGCTTTTACGGTTATCGCCAATTCCACCACGAGATTTCGGGTTCTTAATATGGGCGTGTTTGCCGTGTTCAAGTTCTCAATCGATGGCCACAAACTCACTGTTGTTGAAGTTGACGGTGTCGAAGTTGTCCCCTATGTCGTAGACTCATTGCTTGTGAATGTGGCACAGAGATATTCGTGTGTAGCCATCGTGCATCTTTTTTGTCAAATTCATCGCTTTTAATTGCAGAGTTCTTGTCAACGCCAATCAAAAAGTCGCACAGTATTGGATGCGGGCAACTATGCTGACCGGGATGCCGTGGATTCTTGGGAACTCCGGGAACGGCTTGAACCCTGACGTGCGATCCATTTTGGTGTATTCTGGAGCGACCGCTGCTCCGGCAAGCCAGCCGACCGCTAATCCATACGTGGCTGCTGATACGGAATTTGTTCCGGCGATTGAACGGGACGCACCGGCTCTAGGCGCCAACGATCTTGATCTCATCTTCACTTTTAGCTTTTCAAGCGTGAATGGAACCCTTGCTGCGTTTCCAAGACTGTCGCCTCGCGTGAACGGGGTTGTGGGCGAGTCATTGTTTTCAAACAGCTGGAGTCCCACAGCTGAACCTGCGATCAGCATTGTCGCAGGAAAGAACCAGTCGCTGCCGGCTTCATTTGATTCTATCGAGTTCGTCCTTGGGCAGGTAGTTCAAATCACGATTGTGAACGGAGACGCAATGCAGCATCCATTTCACTTGCATGGGCACACATTTTTTGTCTTGGCTGCCGGGAAAGCGTCGTCTATTTCCGATATCCCAACCACCTTTAGTATGATAAATCCAATGCAGCGGGATACAATCACTGTCAGCGCATATGGGTACGCGGTTATCCGTTTTGTCGCAGATAATCCAGGAATTTGGCTGTTCCACTGCCACATTGAGTGGCATATGCTGACAGGCTTTGTGGTTACTTTCGTTGAGTCGCGGGCCGATATTGTTTCTGCTGGATATCCTGCTGCCAGCGCGCAAGCGTGTTCTTCGTACAATGACTACCTGTCCACGTTCATTCAACGCAATTGCACAAATATGTATGCGGGCACGGATATTCGAGTCACAGGCACGTTTGCATCTGGGTTGCAATGGAGTGGTTTGTTCTTGTATTGAGCTTGGATTCTTCTCACTGATTTGGTTTATAGCAAACAATCAAAACGGACTTATGACATTTGATGAATCCAACTGCCGATATGCTATAACTTATCGTGGATCTCCCGCGGACGCAACAGTTCCATTCACAGGCAACTCCATCGTCGAGTACAAAGTCACAATCAACAATGGAGCTAAGTGGGTGGGATGCGACATTGGAAACTGCACTTGTTCGGGTAGCAGTGGTGGTGGTGGCACACAGTGTATGTTGCAGACAAGTGCCTCGGGCCGAACAACAATCTACTTTGATCCTGTGACAGGGTACACATGGCCTGCCCCACCAGATCCCAGCTGTTACAATCCATACTATGGATATGACATTCGCGTGACTGGACCATTCTCCGCGTCCAGAGCCTATGCACGTGAGTCGTTCCGTAGTTGCTCCTTCGCATTGATACTCTCTCTATATTCAGCCAAAAATACGAACGGCGTAATGACATATGATTCATTACTTTGTCGATATTCAATCACATATACTTCGGCTCCTGTTGATGCTGCATATCCGTTCATGGCCGGCGTTGCGTCTGCCTTTAAAGTCACAGTGTCGGCGCCTGCAACTCCAGCAGCTGTCACCTGGATTGGATGTGATGTTGGAAACTGCACGTGTTTGCCACAGTCAACAAACTGCTTGTTTGTCCCAAGTGTGGCCAATACAGTTACATTCTTGTTTGATCCGATCACTGGATATGTTTGGTACGACTCGTGTTATGACTGGTATTCCAAGACATCTGTTCAAGTTACAGGGCCATTTTCGGCCGGAGGGGCGTTCAACCGTACGTTTCGATGTTTGCGATTTGGTCAATATATCGTTAAGGTTTTTTTTTTTTTTTGCAGCGGCCAACACGAACGCTGTCATGAAGTTTGATTCGTCTCGCTGCCGTTATGCCTTTACCTTCAATGGTTCGCCTCCTGGTGCGACAGTGGCCCTGCAACCAAGCACGGACTACGACTATAAGGTGACAACCAAGAATGCTGATGGGACGTATAGTTGGTGGGGCCACTTCGACCAAGGTAATTGCACAAGCGGCGTGGGAGACAACGGCGATGACTGTCTCTTGAGAGTAAATCAGTATACGTCAGCGACTGTGCTATTTGATCCTGCAACTAACTACACTTGGCAAGACCCTTGCTATAATCCGTATGCTGGCGTGGACGTTAGAGTCACAGGGCCTTGGTCGTCGGGAGCTCCTTGGCGAGGTATGCGTAGCTTCCCTCGTACGCACGCTGTTTTGAACTTGATTTGTTGATAGCAAACAACGCAAATGGGTTGATGACCTTTGATGCCTCCCGCTGCCGCTATTCACTGCAAATTTACGGATATTCTGGTGTTGCAGCCAATGCGCAGCAACCGTATAAGGTTACAGTGGACAATGGCGACGGAGGCTGGTTTGGATGCAATCCAGGAAACTGTTCCTGCATTGTGGGAGACACAAGTGGAAACTGCCAGTTCACAACAGACGCCATAGATATGGCAACGATTTATTTCGATCCGTTGACACAGTTCGCCTGGCAAGATCCATTGCCTGTCCTGAAGACTGGAAACTGTACGAATCCGTACGCAAATGTCGATGTTCGCGTGACTGGTTCATTTGCGTCTCCCGGGGTTTGGGCCGGTGAGTTCAATTTGTCACCAGTTGTGCATTTGCCCAATTGATTTGAGCCTGTTCAGCCGGAAACACCAACGGCTTAATGTCATTTGACATTGTGGCTTGTCGCTACTTTATTACTTATTCAGGGCCGCCAGCTGGAGCTGCGCTGTTCCCAGCAGCTTTGGGACAAACCGATTACAAGATCACTGTCAACAACGGGCAAGTTGACACAAATTGGTATGGATGTTCGCAAGGAAACTGCACTTGCTCTGTTGATGCGGCCACAACGAACGCGTGTATTTTTGTGACGGATGCCTCGGATTCTGTGACAGTGTACTTCGACCCTTTGACAAATAAATCATGGCAGCTGCGACCAACAGCAGCAACTACAACTACGACTACGACAACTTCAAAAACTACATCTACGACTACAACAACAACTTCAACTTCTACAACTACGACAACCACTTCATCTACAACAACAACAACAACAAGGACAACAACAACAACAACAACAACAACAACAACAACAACAACAACAACAACTTCAACTTCACCATCAACGACTACAGCAGCATGCTTCAATAGATATTCAAACTTACCAGTGAGAATTACCGGCAATTTCTCAAGCGGCGGCAGCTGGTCCACAGTGAACTCAAATGGACTGATGACGTTCGATTCCAATTGGTGCCGCTATGTTATAACTTACAATGGCTCACCAGCTGGAGCATTCGCTCCGCTGGTTGCCAACAGCGTGCGAGAATACAAAATCATAGTGAATGGCACCACGTGGTTTGGTTGTTCGATTGGCAACTGCACCTGCTCGCCATATAGTACAACAGGCAACTGCTTGATGACGACAGATGCAACGGATTCAGTGACTGTTTACTTTGATCCTGCTACAAACAACACATGGCCGCTTGCAATTGTATCCTCAATAACAACCTCAAAGGTAACTACAACTTCAACTACAACTACGACCTCTGCAGCCACAAAAACAACAACTGCAACCTCAAAAACAACTACAACGACTACAACATCTGCAACATCTACAACAACAAAACCAACAAGCAGTAGTACAGCAACAACAACAACTACTACTACTACAACTACAACTACCACAACTACAACTTCAACAACTACAACAACAAAACCAACAAGCAGTAGTACAACAACAACTACAACAACTACAACAAAACCAACAAGCAGCAGTTCAACCATTTCGACAGCCGCAACAAAAGCAACGACATCATCGACTACAACCAAAACAACAATTCCGGCAGCCACACCAACATGCGTCAATAGATATTCAAACGTGCCAGTGAGAGTCACAGGCAACTTCTCAAGCGGCGGCAGCTGGTCCACAGTGAACTCAAATGGACTGATGACGTTCGATTCCAATTGGTGCCGCTATGTTATAACTTACAATGGCTCACCAGCTGGAGCATTCGCTCCGCTAGTTGCCAACAGCGTGCGAGAATACAAAATCATAGTGAATGGCACCACGTGGTTTGGTTGCTCCATTGGCAACTGCACCTGCTCGCCATATAGTACAACAGGCAACTGCTTGATGACGACAGATGCAACGGATTCAGTGACTGTTTACTTTGATCCTGCTACAAACAACACATGGCCGCTTGCAATTGTATCCTCAACAACAACCTCAAAGACAACTACAACTACAACTGCAACTACAACCTCTGCATCCACAAAAACAACAACTGCAACCTCGAAAACAACTACAACGACTACAACATCTACAACAACAAAACCAACAAGCAGTAATACAACAACAACTGCAACAACTACAACAACAACTACAACAAAACCAACAAGCAGCAGTTCAACCATTTTGACAGCCGCAACAAAAGCAACGACATCTTCGACCACAGCCAAAACAGCAATTCCGGCAGCCACACCAACATGCGTCAATAGATATTCAAACGTGCCAGTGAGAGTCACAGGCAATTTCTCAAGCGGCGGCAGCTGGTCCACAGTGAACTCAAACGGACTGATGGCGTTCGATTCCAATTGGTGCCGCTATGTTATTGCTTACAATGGCTCCCCAGCAGGAGCATTTGCGCCTCTGATTGCCAACAACGTGCGCGAATACAAAATCATAGTAAACGGAACCACGTGGTTTGGTTGTTCGACTGGCAACTGCACCTGCTCGCCATACAGTACGACAAGCAACTGCTTGATGACGACGGATGCCACGGATTCAGTGGCTGTTTACTTTGATCCTGCCACAAACCACACATGGCCAAACCATTAGGGTGTTAGTTCGTTTTGTCCCTTTTTGTTTCTTTTCATTTTTTGCTTGTTTTTCTGTGCGTGTTTTCGCAAGTATTCTCATAAAAACAAAAAAAGTTGGTCTCGTCCGAAGCATATACAACATGGAAATTTGGAAATAAAAAGAATTGCGAACAATATTTTGTCTATTGGACAGCAGCAGCATGTGGTATTTCCGTTTTGAAGTGTCGTCTGCGTGCCAGTGTCAGATCTTCGTGGCAATTTAATCTTAACCCGGCAGCGTTTAGATCGTGTGTGTGTGGCGATGGAGATGGTTGGAAAAATAAGCCGCGAACGCCGCCCAGGATGTGCTCTGGATTTGCGGCAATGACCGAGGCCGACAGCAAGCGAGCGTATGGCGTGGCGCAGATTGTTCTCGCGGCGCTGATCGAGACGCGCGTTGTGTTCGCGGTGGACTGGCGCCGTCTTGCAGATGCGGTGGCGGGGGTTGGGGCGTGGCAGCCGTCGCGGTTGGAGAGCGCGAAGCGCGCGCGGCACAGCGGGTGCATTCGCAGCGCAGCGCTTGCGCAACGGGCGTTCGAGGCGTCGGGGGCCAGCGATCCGCCCGGGCGCATCCAGGTGCCGCTGGTGCTCGCTGCGCTGAGCGATCTGTTCCATCGCCACGAATACAACGGACTGGGGCTGTACGCGCGGTGCGGTGAGGATCGGCACGCCTGCTTGCCTTCGTCTAACCTACTGCAACGCAGCCGTCCATTCCAATCCACCACCGGCGGTGCGTCCTATTCCGGCCCCACCACTCCACTTGTTCATCCTGACCGGACCACACGGGCATGGAAAGTCAGCGATTGCTGGCAGGCTGGTCCGCGCGCTTGCCAACCCGCGCAAATATCAGTTGCGATCACTGGACGCCGCGGTGCGAGCGTATTTCGCAGGGGCAAGAGTGGCCGAGTCCGAGATATCTCTCAAGCAGCTCGTGTGGACCTCTGACCAACATATATCCGAACGCGCAAGCAAGTACACACAGTCTTGCAAGTTTAAGGTGTTGTTTCAGGACCGTCAGAGACCATCCCTGATTCTCGCCGATTGCCCCAGCCGCAAGGGCAAAAGTAGGAGCCGGCTCGAACTGCTGTTGGCGAACGCTCCGGCTGCAGTCGTGGGCGTCGTTGTTTCCGCGTGGCGGGCGGATTGGGAACGAACAGGTGGTCTGCAGGCAGTCACCGATTCAATTTTCGAAGCGGTTTCTGCGGGCTGCACGAAGTTCATGGTGATTATTTCGAAAGCGGACAATTTGACTACAAGCGCAGAAATGCAATTTGCAGTCGACATGGTGGCAAAGACTGTGTGCAGTGTGTTTGCCAAGCTGGTTATCTCCAAATACCACGTGTCGTTCGCTGCGGTGTCTGCCTTGGATAATTCGTGTTTAATTTCGCGCACACATCATTTTGAATACGAGAATCCGATTGAGCCTTTGGAAATTGGGCTAGTGGACAACCTACTCTCGTCATATGTTGTCGGGCCGCATAAATGGCCACTGTCGTCGTCGCCTTTGATCATCAGATTGTCGACAGCACGAATTGACAAAAATTCGGTTGTTTTAACTGGGCGTATCCTTTCCGGAAATCTTACCGAGGAAGGACTGCGTTTGCACTGCCCAAACCAAAGGAATGATTTCAAATTTTCCCCAAACTCATTTGAGTGCTGGCAGTCGCCCGTCAGCGGGGCGGGCGCGCATTTGGAAGTGGGAATTCGGTCTTCGATTTTTGAAACCCAAGGGAACTGGCGGAGATATATTAATCGCATTTCTACTGGGAAGATAAAAGCAGGAGGGCATATTATTACCTGTGCCGACGCGCGTGTTTGTCGATATCGGTCCTTGTATGCTTACGCGCGTTTCTCATCGGATCGCGAAATACGGCTGTTGCGAGAAGTCTATGTTGCCGCCTTTGGAACGCAGGTCAAAGCGGAAATCCTGTTTACCGCCGAAGATCAGGCCGGCGTAATAAGCTCGACGGGAACGGTGATGAAAATTCAGCTACATATGCCTAAGTGGCCCATGCTGGAACTGGATATGTCGAATTTGGCGACTCATCTGCGAAGAATAGTTTTGCGCAGTGTTAATGTAAACGAGTTCAAGCAACCGCTGGTGTATGGTGTCGGGTTCCTGGTCGATCACGCCACCTCGAAACTCGAGAATAGTTTGTTGTCGGAATTGGTAAAATCCCCGTTCCATATCTTGGAAAGAAAAAAGAAAATAATGGAAGGACTTTTCCCGTCCATGGATGAGAACCGGGAAGAAGCAGCCAACGGTGAAGTCAACTTTTCGCACGACCGTTTTTTTTTTTTAAAAACTGAATTCCTCCTTCACAAGCCCCAACCTTGCTTGATCTAGCGAAAAGTCTGTCTTCGATGCAGATAAACCTGAAATCTTGGACGCCGGAAAATGCACTTTTGGAGGCAGACAAAGCGTTGAAAATTTTGAAGCAAGTGGAGAGGAAGATAGCTCAGGTTGCCTCGTCTGCTCGGGAGGCGAAGAGCGGATCTACGGTCGTCGAAGAAGCCGCGGAAACAGAGGCAAAAGCTCCCTGCTATATATGCAGCGCGAAGTGTGCCAGTGACTCATCCGGCAAAGTTCCTCTCTGCCCATCATGCGAGGATTTCAACAATGAAAAACTGGCGTACATGCCGAGTCTATCCACGCTTCCCGGCGCCGTTGTGGTGACTGGGGCGCGGATCAAAATCGGCTATGCGGTGGCTTTGCGCCTGATCGATTCCCACGCGCCGCTTGTGGTGCTGACGACGCGATTTCCTTTCACGCTGGCGGAGGCGCTTCTTCGAGACAGGCCTCAGATACTGGGCGCGGATGGCGCAACTCAGGTCCACATTTACGGAGCGGACTTCCGCAGCCCGAATGTCGTGGGGCTGTTGACGAACCACTGGAGGCACTGGTATCCGTCAGTGTCGGCGATCATCAACAACGCGGCGCAGACGATTCGCCGGCCCGCGGCGTTCTACCAGCCGATCGTGGAAACGGAGCAGCAAATCATCGGGCGCGCGGACGCGCGGGTCATGCGGCTGGTCAAGCAGCCTCCAGACAACCCGTTCGACGACGCCGGGCCGCGCAGCAGCGGCGGCGGCGGGCTGCTGTCGTCGTCGTTGCCGTCGTCGTCGCCGCCGCCGTTCGACGCGCTGCTGCAGGTCGCGAGCGCGACCGAGTCGTCGCTGTTCACGCAGCTGAAGGTGCTGCCGCACGACTTTGAGCAGTTCGACGCGGCGCTGTACCCGCCGGCGGAATCGTCGTTGTCGTCGTTGTCGTCATCGTCGTCGTCGTCTTCGGCAGCGCAGGACCCGGTGACGGGCGAGGTGGTGCAGGACGGGCGCGCACACAACACGTGGACGCAGGCGTTCACGCAGACGCATCCGCTGGAGGCGCTGGAGACGCTGGTGGTGAACGCGTGGGCGCCGTTCGCGATCGTGCAGGCGCTGGCGGGGCGGCTGGCGGCGGGCGCGGTGGTCGTGGGCGTCACGTCGCGCAAGGAGGGCGCCGCGGAGCGCCAGGCGCGCGACGGCGGCCTGCACGCGCACTCCAACATGGCCAAGGCAGCGCTGGAGGCCATGACGCGCAGCGTTGCCGCCGAGGTGTCCAGCCGCCGCGATCGCTCCTCCGTGCCGCGCGACGTGCTCGTCTGCGCCGTCGACCCCGGCTGGGTGTCGACCTTCGCCATTCCCAGGACCGCCTCTGCGGACGCTGGCCACACGCGCAAGTCGCTTCCGCCGCTCACGTATGAGGATGCGGCGGCGAGGATATTGGATCCCGTGGTGCGCAAGATGGGTGGGGAAGATATTCCGAACGGTGTTTTGTTCCGGAATTACAAGATTGTGGATTGACGGCCTTACGTGCTTCAAAATTTTTTTTCGTCCTTGTCTCGAATTGGTTTTGTTTGGACGTTGCACGCTATAAAAAAAAAATTTAAACATTTTTGGAAACCAGAAAATTTACGACCGGGTTGTTGCTTGGCAAAATGAAATGTAGCTGCAGAACGCCACGCTTTTGACTTAAACATTTCTATTCCAAGAAAAAAAAAACACACACACGCGCGATAACAGAAGAAAAAAAAGAAAAAAAAAAAGAAAAAGAAAGAAAAATAATAATAATAAAGAAAAAAAAAAACAATAGGGACCACAGATAAAGGCCCAACTAGACTTCAACACCAGCAAAAGACAAGCGTACGCTCCGTTTCATGCAGCATCACACCAAGCAGCACCCACAGCGACGAACCCCCCCAAACCGATTGCCAGCCGCACACGCCAAGTACTCTTTTTTTTTTTTTTTTTTCTGGACTTCAAAAAAAAAAAAATTGGATAACAGAAAATGAAGTAAAATGGTCCTGAACGATTGCTATAGAACAAAAGCGTTTCAAGCGCCTAGCGCGGCCTCTTCGCGGCCACTCTGCGAATGGGGACTCCGGCCGCGGAGGGGGGCATCTGGCATGCGGGCGTGGTCAACATCGTTGCGGTCGGGTTCATCGTCGTCGTCGTCGTCATCGTCCTCATCGTCATCATCGCCGTCGTATTCGGGGGGCATGACGCCGTTGGCGACGGCGAGGACGCGCTGCATGCCGGAGTAAAGCACGGCGCGCTCGCGCGGGTCGTCGACGCCGAGGGCGCTCTGCAGGTCGGCCTCGACGAGGCGGAAGAAGTGGCCGCCGGTCATGCCGAGCTCGCGGATGCTCTCGCACACGCTGCGCGACGCGCCGTGCACGCGTGCCCAGAACGACACTTCGGCGGGCGTCCATCGGTGCGGGTTGTCCGGGAGGTCGTAGAGCGTCTCCAGGGTCGAGGCGGTTGTGGTCGTCGTTGCTGCACGGTATCTCTGGGCGGCCGCGTGGTCGGATGGATGCAGCACGTCCGGTGGGAATTCTGAGTATTCCGGAACTACTTTGTATGGCGCCACGCCACTATGCTGCGGTCGAAGAACGATTCTGACGGACGATGCAATTAATACGCAGAAAATAAATAAAACTTTCACATACTTCTTGAATCCAAGTTGAATTCCCATCTTCAGGGTGAAAGGAATCCTTTCTTTAGACACTGGATCCAAATAATTGTTGTCCAGTCGCCTAGAGTGAGCGCAGTTGAAGAAAAAAACATGGTTCCAGACTCAAAAAGTTCAACTCACAATATTTGGATATTTCGTATGGCAAGAAGCGAATTCGGAACTTCGCCACAAAATTGGTTTCTGTTCAGCAGTCTAGTTTTGTAGATGGCAAAAATTTCATTCAAGCCCAAAATTCCCATTTCACTCACAGATACTCCAGAGACTTTGTACCAGCAAATATCTGCGGATCTAGCTCACCCACCAATCGGTTACTGTTTAGAAACCTTTCATATAAAAACAGCGTATTTTTAGGAGATTTGAAACCAATAAATAACCAAATAAATACACGCACAAAAACTTTAAGGCCTTCAGATTTGCAAGCTCCGATGGTAGTTCGCCTGAAAACCGATTATGCTGCAGTTGGCTACAAAATTTCGTGGAAGGGAGGGAGTAAAAAACCTTTTGAGCACACAAGTACAGGCAAAACTAAAAAGAAAAAAAAAAAAAAAAAAAAGGAAACGAAAATATTTACATCAACTCTAATTTCGTAAGAGAACCGAATGCTTTGGGCAATGGACCGTCCATCCGATTGTGACCTAAGTATAGCTGCGTCAAGCCTTTGACGAGGCCAATTTCCTCGGGTATTCCTCCAGTCAGCATATTTCCATTAAGTCGCAAAACAGACAGTCTGCGCAAAGCGCTGAAAAATCCAATGGGCAAAGGGGCAGAAAACTGATTATCGTGTAGATCGAGCACTTCGAGTAATGTTAGAGCAGTAATAGAGTCCGGGATGGGCCCGCTGAGCATGTTTCCCGGAAGCGCAAGCTCTCGAAGGTTCACAAGGCATCCAATCTCGTGTGGGAGAGAACCGTGCAGCTGGTGATTCGATAACTGCAACAGCGCTAATGACGTAAGGTTTGCGATCGCTGGAGATAACTCGCAGGTAAGTTGAATGGGTTGGTCCTCAGAATGATTCAGAATTCTAGGCTTTGAATTTCAGCAACGGAGAAAGGAAACCAAGAAAAATAGAAGAAAAAGAAAAGCAAAAAAAAGAAAAGAAAAAAAAAAACGCGAAACAAATACGTTACATTTGTCGTACTCTTGTGTCCTTGGAATACACGATGCCCATTCCTCCGCCACCAAGAATCGTAGTGTGCTCTGGAACCGACCATTCGGAGAAAATTTCACGCAACAAAAGAAAATCGTTCTCCGGTCGATCGACAGCATCGCTTATAGGTGATGATCGCAACCGTGCAAAAACATTTTCGAGCGTGGGACGCTTTAAGGGTTTCGCGCTGGCAGCTGTATTGGTGGCGCTATTGCCGACACTATTTCCGCCGGCATTTATGTGTTGCGACCATGAAAACGAATGCGCGGGATTGGTAACAGGATCTTGGCCTAGGCCTATGGGCGATGATGGCAGCAAGGATGGCAGCGGCAGGGACATTGTGGGAAGCGGAACAGTATAGGATGGCGGCGGAGTATGCGGGTCAGAGACATTAACAGGATCTTGCGGCTCTTGCGGCTGCACACTGAACGGCACAGATGCAAACAGGGAGAATCTATGAAGGAGCGGGTTTCAAAATCAGCGGTTTGGCAGCAGCAGGCAAAATCGAAAATTTAAGACCAAAACCTTTTCCTTGCGGTGCTGGGAGATGGTGTTGACGCAGGAGAGGAGGTCAGAGACGGGAGGAAGCTGAAACGGGAGGAGGCAGCGGCGGCCTGGACGGGAGGTTGCGCGGGGGCACCGGCAGCGGCAGCAGCAGCAGCAGCCGCCGAAGCAGATGAAGTTGCAGGCGGGATCACGGCAGCAGCCAGAGGAGCATTCAGAGCGGCGGAGGGTCTGTGCAGATGCGAGTTGCTGGCGGATCGCAGTATGTTTGGGGGTGCGGTTTCATTCGGCGCGGGGGCGGGGGCGGGGGCGGGAGCAGCAGAAGCCGAGGGGATGCGATTGCGGCGGAAGCGGTCGGAGGCGAAGGAGGGGACGCGCGGGGGCACGGACCGCGACAGCAGCGACGCATGCGCGAGGGCGGGGGCGGGGGCGGGGGCGGGGGCGGGTGTGGGCGTGGGCGTGGGTGCGGGCGTGGGCAGCAGCGGCACGGGCGGCGGCGGCGGCAGCAGCGAGAGGCCCGTGGTGACTGCGGGGACGCGATCGTCGTCGTGCGAGCGGTCGTGTGAGTGAGCGAGGGCGTCGTCCGTGGAGTCGGCGGTGTCGGAGGTGTCGGAGTGGGTGCTGGAAGTGGTGCTGGTGCTGGTGCGACTGCGACTGTCGCCTCTGCTGCCCAACACGCCCACGCCCAAGCCCACGCCCCTGGGCCCGTCCGCACCAGCCCCGTCCGCACTGTGCCCCCTGCGCAGAGGCGACGCGGGCGGTGGCGTTGGCGGCGGCGACGCCCGCAGATGCGCCTGCATCACGGACGCTGACATTGAATTGTTTCGTGGCTGGGCGAAACACTCTCCTTTTTCTCCCTCTCCCATACCCACGCATTGCACCCCACTCCACTGCATTCCACCCCACTGCACGCCACTCCACTCACACATTCTCTCTCACTCCCACGGCTCAAAAACTACCACTCTCAACACCCCCTCTGGTTAAAACCTCCTCCACAACACCGCGCAAGGCAAGCACCGACCGCTTTCCTGCCGTCGAGTCTCCTCTGCCGCCCAGAATTTCAACTGCCACGCCCCTTTCAACTCCGTCCTTGTCGGGGATGGACTCCCCCCGTGTCGAACAACAAATCACAATTTTTAATCATAATTTTAAGTGATTGCATGAACAACATTCAACAATTACACCACCACCACCAACAACAACAACAACAACAACAGCTTTGAAAGAAAAACAAAAACACGGAACGGCGCTCTTGAGCCTTTCACTCCCCGCCGTCCGAAATGTGCTACCAACTTTTTTGTTTTCTATTTATTTATTTATTTTTTTTTTCTTTTTCCCTTGTGCATATTGGCCCTTGAGTCGCAACATCCGTACCATTTAATGCATTCGTGTGTCTGGTCGTCCAAACTGGAGTAATAATCCAAAAAAAAAAACAAAAAAAAACACAACTGTTTCATGGATGGTGTCACCCACCTCTGGGGTTTCAAATTGCACTCTAATTGCAAGCGTTTTTTCTTTTTTCTTCTGTTTTTTCTTTGAAGATTTTTGTTGCAATACAAACGACAGACTCTCTCTCTCGTGAATTTTCACGTAAAGAAGAGAAGGGAAAAAAAAACCCCCACACACACACACACAACCAACAAAAAAACAAAAAAAAAAAAACATGCATTCACTTCGCCAGAGCCAGAATAAACTCGACGGTTCCAAACAATATGCAAGCATTAGGAATGACGCGCAACAAATGTGCCGTCATTCCTCCGTACAAACCCGCCATCCCTTCCTCTTTGTAAATGATCACCGCCGTCCGTACCAAGCCAGTGTACTTGCTCTTTGGTCCCGGATCTTGACGCAGGCGCGTTCGCAGAACCTCATGAGGGTAAGTCACGATCGCTGCGACAAACTTGGCCGCTGCTGCAATCCCGAAAGTGTCTGTCCAATCTGGGAAAACGAAAAAATAGTGCGTGCCATCAACATCCATCCACAACAAAAACTAACTGGGTCAAAATGAACTTACGCAATTGTTTGGGTTCTTGAAAGCCGTTAGGTGATGTCCGGGATTGTTCGCTTCTGTGACTCGCCAGACGTTTCTTGAAATGCTCATACATTACAAACTGCAACGTGCTTTCGGACAAACCTGATTGGGAAGCAGCAGTTCGACACAGCCTCAAAGCAAAAAAAAAAAAAAAAAAAAATGAGAAAAAAAATTACTCACCCAGCAAGCTCGCACTCAATCCTTTATATAACCCTCTCACACCTTCAGTTCGGAGAACTTCAGAAGCGCAATGAAAGCTGTTTTTGTAATAAATGCCAGTGGGATTATTGCCAAGTTTGTGATGCTCATTCTGTAATTGCATTCTTGTCTTCACGAGCCAAATAGGATTCGACACAAGGGCAGTGGCAACTCCCGCTGTCAAAGCGGAAACAACATGCACGATGGGAGTTTCCTTGCCGTTGTTGACATTCGTATAAAAGTGCTTTCCTCTGTTGTAAACACTGAAATAGATAGATCTGTTGCTTCTCCGATAAGCATGATCATTTTCGGACAAAAACAAAATAATCGAAGAGACACTGACCTTGCCGGAACGACACCAACGAGATTTGGACCCAGCCCTTTCCAAAGCGCAAACACACCCTCCTGCTGTCGAATGGTGCTGAATAAAACAAATCCAAAAAAAAAAAAAACAATTGTGAGAAATTCGTTTGAAATCAATCACTAATGAAAAACGCATGAACCTCAAAGCGGTCCCGACGGACTTGACGCTCGAGAATGCGGCAATCAAAGGCTGAAGAAGAATGTGTCGAGAATTGTGCGCGACGTTGGCTGCCGTGGGCGCTTGGTAAAGGGACGACTAATTTCGGCATTTCCGCATATTTAGCGCAATGCAGACAAGAAAATAAATTAATTCGAGAAACCTGCATTCTCGTTTTGACGACTTCGAGCGGACACGTTATGGCTGCGCCGACTGCGTGGGGACGACGAAGGCAAAAAAAAAAAAAAAAAAGAAGAGGGTCACGCAACAGACAAAATTGAGACACGCGCCACACCAGTTCCGCCGATTCTACAATGGAGAGAGAATGCAAGGAAGGTCAGACACGAGACGGACACGCAGAGAAGACACGCACCCGCCCGCGAGGAAGTGCAACCAGAAGTTCACGGGCTTAGCAGCTAAGCCGGACGATGTGGAGGCCGGCGCGGCGGATACGGCCGTAGCAGGCAAGGCTGGGACCGGCACAGACACGGTCGGGGGCGAGGCCGCGACAGCGGCGACTTCGGCGGAATCTCTCTGGGCCATCATCGCCCGGCTCTTCTTTTTTTTTTTTTTTT
>JADHYT010000230.1:20829-37089 GCA_027604725.1 Entophlyctis luteolus
GACTCAAAAATAGTAGAAGAGGCTTTTTTTTTTTGGTTGTTTATTTTCCTGCGGGATACTTTGCTTTTGTGCGGAATACTCAACCTTACAAACTATCCGGCAGGCCAAACAACTGAAAGAGCTGATGCTGCATAAATACTCGTATCTCATCATGGAGCGGCGGAGCACTGGGAATTCGGCCGAATCGGCGGCACACACGTTCGCATCGGCGGGACGGCTGATTAACACCCCGCTGAAGCGCGATGGGCATGTGCTCATTGACGCGTGCATGCCCTCTGGCGAAATCGAGCGACACATTATTGCGAAACGGCACGGAAAAGACGCGTACCGAAACGCGCGTAAGTCTGTGTGGGGTGACTTGCTGGACATACCCCCAGCAAAGGCAAAGGATGTTACTGAAAATGGCGACAACGGGCGGCGAACTGCGAATGCCCCCAATATCGATAAATAGTTAAAAAAATTATATTTTTCCCTTTTTTTTTTTTTTTTTTTTTTTGATGGCGTAAAATTTTTTCAATCACACACGTTACATTGGCGCTTCAAAACTGCTTAAATAGAAACCCCTGACACCTTGTGGCTCTGCATAAACGATTCGCTAGAACCGCTCTCCAAAGACGTGACCCTCTGCGTGTACTGTTGCTGTGACCGCATCGGAACTCTCTTTGACCTCGAGCAGCAGCACAGCGACAGCACCATAACACCCAAGATGATGCAAATGCCAACTGCAATACCGGCAATCATGCCAGAAGACAGTCCTGTGGTGGCAGTGGGGCTGGAGGAGACAACGCCGCCGCCGGGGCATTGCTCTGCGCAATATACGTAACACGTTGGCGTCGTGATGGAGTCCGTCAACACAGCCGTCTTGCATGTGCATGTACATGTAATAGTGTCGGCTGCAGCTAGATTGGTTGCCATGGACAGGATGACGAGGAGCGCCAGCTGGTGCAGCGGAAGGGTCTGCAATGGAGTCATCGTGATTTGATTGACGAAGATGATTACTTTTTGAGTTTTTCTCAAGAGGGACATTGTTTCACCGAACCAGCAGAGTTCAATACTTGAATTTTCGCTGATCCTAAGGATCCTGCTTTTCTCTTTGGGAATACTCACGCAGCAACAACTTGTGAGCGCGAGGCAAATCCTGATGTGATGGCTGCAACCGAAAACCCCATATTGATCAGTAGCTTTGGGTGGGGCCATCCGAAAGCGCGTTCTGGCGGGTGCCCGTGCCGCAGGTGCGCGGGCCGGTGCAGCGCCGCGATTCTGACGTGCACCCGAGAATTGATGGTGCTACGCGCAACCCTGGCGGAAGTTACGGCGGGCCTCGCGGCAGGCGGTCGCCGCTTTCCCAAGCCGCCTAAATATCACCAGCACGCGCTGACGTTCGTGTCCGCACCGCCGCTTGCCCCCGAGGTCGATGCACTGTCGGTGGTCAGCAGGGTTCGTCCCGGCATCGACTGGTCGCTCCTCTTCGGCTACTTGGCGGATGCGTCTTTGTCAGACTTGTTCGACCGCGCACATGGATTAGATGGGAACGAGCTTTGTTTGACAACGTCTGTGAGATCTGTTGTGTTGATACTCGTGGGATAGACGTTCGCATGAAAAACACAGGCCTTCCAACGATGAAATGCGATTACTGGAACTTGCACTTCTTGTCGCAATCTACCTTCTGTCATTTGAATCCGCGGTGGGCGCAGCTGACGTGGGAATCGAATGGTTTATGCAAAGACTGCGAACAAAAGTCAGTGCTCCCCGCGTTTTCGACCGCTGATTTCCCTCTTAAAACAACACGATTTTTAAGTCAGCAAACATTCAGCGGTCCTCTCTTCTTCCGGCAGACACCTGGGAAATGGCGCTTTTGAATAGGAATCTCAGAATTTCTGACCCCCGTTCTGATCTCACGTATGTTTCTGAGCCCGACGAATTATTACGTGCCTGAATTAACGCGCGTGCAGGCTTAGTCTGAATCAACGACTCGAGAAAATCCGGCTTCGATCGGTGAACGAGACGATTGATCGGCATCTGTTCGAATCGGTTCTCTCGAGTGGCGCGGCGGAGGTTGTCGTGGATGAATTGATGGCGTCGCTGATATCGACGTCATACTTCACCGTTGTAGAGTACCGCTCGCGTGTGGTCGAGTGGAATCCGCACGACCCTGCGGCTTGGATCCTTCTGAAAAACCTGCGCGTCCTGGGCCGGTTCGCAGAAACGCTTCCTGCATTCTGGGCGACGCCGGATTTTGTTGACGGTCTGCGAGTTGCGTGGAAGTGCTTGTTGAACGCTTCAAAACAACCCGATGTTTCTGATCTTGATGACGACATATTTACCATTAGCTCCATCACGCAAGTTTTTTCCAAGCTGACAGGTTCTTTTTGGCGCTGTGGAATACCTTCATCGTTGAGCTTTAAAACTAAAATTCAGGGACAAGCGAGATCAATGACGTCATTGCCATCGATGATGCACCGCCAATGTTTAGTGACTTGAATGTTCAGGCAGTGGAAAGGGGACTGTTGAAGTACTTCTCGTGTCAAATATTTATGCTTGGTTTGCGACAAATTTAATTGTTAATATAACAATTTCATGTAGATAATTTGCAAGATATCGACAAAGGAGCTTTGAATTCTGTCTCAACGCTGATACGGAGCTTATTTGCTCATCTAACGTAAGACTCCAAATCTCTTTAAGCCATGCACTTACAAAACAAAACCAGGCAATCGGGTTTCGAGCAGCACTTGAAAACACTGTCGCCATACTTGCTTGCATGCCCGTCGTCCGCATTGGGATCGGTAGTGGCGGCATACATGCAGATGCCATCTCCGGCTACGGTCGAAGGCTTCGCAAGCCGCATCGACGCGGTTGCACAAGTATTCACCACTGCATTTGCTGCGCGGTGGGCAAGTATTGATGCAGCAGTCCTGGCCTTCGAACATGGACGCGTGGCGCGGGCTGTGCGATGGGTCGCGGGGCTCGGTGGCACTGATTCGCCTGCCGTCTGCAGTATCCCGGCGTGGGTGCAGGTAGTGATCCAGACGTTGAGCGAACACACCACAGGTGAGACAAAACTAGTTGTCGCGGATCAATTTTGTGCCGACTGCTGTTTTGTTCTTCAGCAGGTGCACTCGCCAGTTGGGGCTCAGTTGCAATAGTGACCGCCCTTTTGCGAGTAATTTCAAATACGTCACAGAATCCTTGTGCAAGTTGGAAATTGTCAGCCGAAATACGAAACTTATTCGTCTCCTTGGTAGAAGGAGCCCTGTTGCGGGTGTCTGTAAGTTATAGCGGTAAGTACAGCAAGGTATTTCCTATGCTGAAACTATCAATTGGTCAGAGACTCTGAATTATTCCATTGCTAAGGCCCTTGTGTATTACAAGGATATTTATGGCGGTGATCGACGCTTTGAGCGCATGATTTTGAGCTCGGATGTGAGAGGTATCATATGAGTGCTATTTAAACAAATACGTTTGTCAGTCTTCTTTAAAAGCATTGATGTCGTCCGTTCTGGACAACTGGCAAAAAATGCGATCGAATGATGTGACTGAGACTGAAATATCTGGAGCACTTGCGGCAGAACTCTCGCGATTATCAAGCAGCACGGCAACTGCAATATCCGTGTTAGCGAGTCATCTCCGCGTCTTCGAAATCGACAGCGCATTGCGGGCCATGAATCATTCATGTGCGAATCTTGCGCTGGACTGGAAACGTGTCGGCGCCAGCCTGAAGGACGCAAAAAACGCGGAAGCGACCAAATACGACACCGCAGTTAAAATGTGTCTATTTTCGTATGTTATGATTGCGGGCTCGATCGTTGATGCCGCGATCGACAACAATGATTTGGAGCTCGAAACATTCTGGGACAGTGCTGTCCACCAGGTGTTAACCGGACTTCTGGATTTGCATTTTGCGACCTGCAGATTCGGCATCGATGCATTCCCGCAGTGGAAGCAAACATTCTACGATTCTCTAAATTACCTAATGGACGGGCAAAGCGATGGGTCCTGCGATTCGATCATTCAAATTTATTTGCGGCATAGTCAGGGAAAAGGTACTGAAGATCTTCACACATTATAAAACGAGATTTAACGGGTCCTAGACGCTCATTTTGCGAAGCCACGACAGTTGTTTGTCCTGCTGCAAATTCAACACATGATGCCTCTTCTTACAAGTGAATTCATAGGATCTGAAGTAATTCCAACGATCAAGCCGTTGCTCGTCTATGATTCAAAACGATCAGATGATGACTTGGATTTGTTTGAAATGTCACACTGGCTTCTGTACAAAATTTTCGACGACGCCGGCAGCAAATTCTCCAGAATTGTCGCGAAGTTATCTGATTGGTACTCGGATTTGATTATCGAGGTGAGTCCTTTTCTTCTTGTGATTTTTTTCCTTCTTAGCTCTGTGCAGAATTTCATGAATGGAGACGACTTGGCCTTAGTGAGACGAATGCTAGCCGCGCTGGTGAAATCGCTTTCGACGCATGAGGGATATTTTCGAATTGAAGGTAGCCATGTCGAAGATGCGAGGGATGGCGTTCGGCGCAGCAGTGCTTTTCGTAATTTTGGGGAAACAGTTACGCGGCACAGCAGGCGCACTGGAAACACGCGTCACATTGATTCCAAACAAAGTTTGACATCCATCGAAGATGAGGTATTGGATGCCGATGAGCTTTCGGGAGAAGCGCTGGCGTGGAGTTGTGTGGAGAAAATCGTACGCGGCGTGAACATCTTGACAACGAAGATTTCGACGACTGTGGAGACGCCGAGCGACGATAAAACCAGTCCTGAAGGTGGACCATCGAACAGCAGACTTGAAGAAATTCTGCAAGCCGTGCCTCAAATGCGATATTTCATTATGCGCGACGGGTTGCTGCAAATGCTGTTCGACCAGATCCGCACTGTTCCGTGGTCCAGGCTGGAGGCGCTGTTGGATATAGTTCGGAAGTTGATGTTAGGAGATGGAGATGATATGGTTGCCATCGGGATCGAGGCCGTCGCGAGTGTGGACGAATCGCTGCTGTGGAAAGGGCTATTCGAGGTAGTGAGCGGTGCGCAGTATTACGACCAACTGCGGCAGCCATTGTGCGTCGATTGGTATCTCGCTTTAGCTGCAGAAGCGCGCGATGCGGTGGTCGCCGGTGCGCGACGAAAGACCGCACGCGTGGTGGGGCCCGCGGCATCGGAGAAAGCTGAAGGTTTGCGGGCAAAGTTGTGAGAAAATGGATTCTGATGAACACGACATTCTGGTTGTCGGCACAGGTGTTGCCGAAGCCATCCTAGCCGCGTAAGCATCAGCGATGCCCATTTTAGTGCGGCACGCGAGGTGCTGGGATGGTTCTTAGCTTGTCTTTTCCGCAGGGCGCTATCGCGAGCTGGATTCAGGGTCGTGCACGTCGATGCGAGACACTCCTACGGCGACGCCGGCGCAGTTCTGACTGGAACAGAGCTTCTCGAATTTGCAGGCGATAGTGAGTTGCGTCTGCGTTGGCGCGAGTTCCCAGTCTGATGCACTCGCTGGCAGATTGCGCGGAGCTGGTCGAGAATGGACGAAAGTACTCCATCGAGCTGGCGCCGAAGTTGATCTACGCGGCGTCCCCGTTGATAGCGGCCATGATCAACAGCAACGTTGCGTCGTATCTGGAATTCCGCGCAGTGGAGACGCTGCATATCATGTGGGACTCGAAATTCGTGGCGGTGCCAGGCTCGAAGGAGGACATATTCAAGAACGATTCGATTCCGCTGGTGGAAAAGCGCCGACTGATGAAGTTGCTTTCTGCTGTTATTGAAGGCCCCGATGTGGGCAGCGGTGGCCAGGCTCTTTGGACAGATGCTGACAGTGAAAAGCCGTTCTTGCAAGCTTTGAAGGGATTTGGTTTATCGGATCGTAGTTGCGCGATTCTGTTCAATGCGATCGGGCTGTTTTTGAAAGTGGAAGACATGGACTCAGGTTCCACCTCCTGACTCTTTTTGCTTGACGTACTTACGTTGCCACAGTGACTAGCAAACGAGGAATGGATGCAGTCAAACAGTACATGTCCTCAATAGGACGGTATAGCACTTCTGCGTTTCTCAGTGGAGTTTATGGCACTGCCGGCGAAGTTTCTCAGGCCTTTTGCAGGTACGTTTGAAGGGAGTTTTTCTTTTCTGATTTCTGTTGGAAAGGGCTTGCGCGGTGCATGGAGGAACTTATATTCTCGGCTTTTCTCCTTCAGTGTGCTCGTTCGATGAGTCAGCGGGCCTGTTCACTGTAACATCAAACGAAGAACATCTGCCTATGTTTTCAACAAAATGGATCATTTGCTCGCCATCATCAGCACATCGTTTCAAGAACATTCTGACTGATGCTGCCGGACGCCGTTTGGCGGATCGAATTTCCAAGAGGTTCCTTGTAGAAAGAAAGTTATGCTTTGTACTTATGAGAACTCAAGGATTTCAAGGTGTATTTGCATTTACAGCAAGAAACTCCCGGACGTCGGAGAACCAGGAATGTTTATTATTCCTCCGTCTGGTGACAAGAACGGAATTCTTTGTCTGCAACATTCCAGCAGCACTCTGGTGTGCCCAGAAGGAAAGTGTACGTGATCCTTTTTTCAGTGCAGGGAAAAACATGGTAGTAACAATTTTCGAACGAATAAGATATTCTGTATATGGCTACTGAATCGAGGACGCAAACGGGGACAGCATCCGACGACTTATCTGACGCATTAGCACAACTGTTTCCGGAAGGGCTTTCGAGCATTGTGTATACCAGCTTTTACACGCAGGAAGTGCACGCGGCAAGCGCGGATGATGTGGGGAATCCGCGGTTTGTAGTGACGCGGGACACGTCGGATGGCGTGGGATTCGAAGACGCGTTGGAGGAGGCGCGGGTTATGTTTGCGCGGGTAGCGTCGGATCTCGGTCGTGCGGACGCACAATTTCTGCCTCCTCGACAGGCGGAGGATGCTGGCGACGCTGATGATTAGATTTTTTTTTTGATGGCCTTGCGTGTGTTGGTTTTTGTGCCAAGGCGACTCCACGCACGCTGCCGCGGGGGTGCCGGGCGACTGTTCGGATGGATATGGGAAGTGCTAGATGGGTCGCAGGAGACAGTGTTCGCCGTTGTTGCAGTGGCATTGCCGGACTCTTCCTCGACTGGTCCAGACGATGCGGTGAGACTACTTCTGCCGTGCGGCAAGCAGTTTAACACTTCAGATACGAAGACCATACAGTATATAGGTGACTACACCCACGCCGTCGGTTTGAATGTGCGCTTCTCAACCCAAACGTGATTTAGTCCAGCTAAAGAAGCGCATCGCAGGTTTCGACGGATACTGCGAAGCATACCAGTCATTTTCTACATTTATCGTTTACATCTCAGACGCATCGCCCGACGTTGCTGTAGGATCCTTTTGTTTTTGACTTCGTCTGTCAATGGTGTTACTCTGACAGGCATATCGAAGCACCACAAGCTAGAACGGACAACCACGACGTGATCGTGGAGTTTTACGAGTTTCGGCAGCCGCGCAGCGCGGCGCTGCAATACATGTGTCTGGATCCGCTGATTCTGGATCTGTCTCAAGCCAAGACAGCGACAAACGCAGGTACGCCAGGACGCGAACGCATATCGGGGTATCGCGAGTCGGAAGCGAAGCTGCGCGTAAACATGGAGCGCCACCTCGGATCGTGTCGACATGGAAGGCTGTCGGAGTTTCCGATAGTCCTGCAGAAAGTGAGCCCACCACCACAACGCCAGCCTTCTCACTATAATGGTATATGCATGAAAAATTATGCGGCAGATTAACGAATGCTACACGCACGAATCGAGACTGCTTAACTCGGCATTGACGCGGGTTCTTACAACTGTAGAGTCTGCCGCGAAGCGCAGCAGCGACGCGTTAGCAGTATTGCGACGTCCGGTTGTTGTTCCAGTCATGACAGCCGTATTTGCACTGCGAGCAGTGGCAGAAGTGGCTTTGTGGTGCTTGAACAAGCGTATAAGAATTGCGTCGTCGGAAGCGTCGCTGAAAGACGTTTCGCAGTTCGCGAATCAGATCAATTTGCGGCTGCAGCAAGCTTGCTTTTGGCCGCAGCAGTACTTTGAATGGCGGTACAGTTCGCAAAAGCTGTCACCGTTATGTCAGGCACAGTATATCGGGTCTGAAAACTGTTCACAGTCTGCTGGATCAGCTAATGTGTTTCATAGGTTTTATAACACTGTTTGGCTGATTGCAAATGATGTCATACTTGGGGGCGCCTTGGGATCATTGTCCATCGCGTTTGCTGAAGAACTTTCGTCGTTGTTTGTGTCACTACTGGATGTGAGTAGTCTGTCGCCATGCGGACACAGATTACTGATTTTATGTTTTGGGAAGACCACTATGCAATCTTTTATCGCAGGTGTGATAACCTGGCTGATGGGTTGGCCGCCACCGGCAGGACTAAAGCTTAATGCGGAACTCAACAGTTTTTTAGGGCATCTGTTTTTGTGGTTGTTGGAGCTGTGGAGCAATAACGTTGCTATCTGGATGCGCACACAGCTGCCGGTGATTGTAAGGACCATTGGGGTAATTGGCGGAATGGCGGGGGCAAGTGCAATGGTGTCACTTGTTGCCGACGTGGTTGGGATCGCGACTCTCCATTTGCATCTATTTTACATTGTTGCTGGTAAGATTTACCGGTGGCAGGTTGACGCAATGTTGTCCTTGTTAACTACATTCCGAGGTCGGTGAATTTTTACCTGCTCAACCTAAAGCTATTGGATTTTTTTAAGGTAAAAAATTAAACGTCCTGCGAGAACGAGTGGATTATGCAGATTTTGATTTGGACCAACTACTAGTTGGAACGATACTTTTTACTCTGCTAGTTTTCTTGTTTCCGACGGTGTCGGTTTACTATCTTTTATTCACGCTGGTACTGTCTTTTTTTTGTGTAATGACACCTCACGTCAACCTCAGACTCGACTGGCGGTTGTACTCGTACAAGGTGGCTTCGAGATAATTCTTGCATTCTTGAATCACTTTCCGCTGTTTGCAATTCTTTTGCGAATCAAGGATCCGAATCGGCTTCCAGGTGTGTAATTTTTAATGTTCCCAGAATGTTTTGCTGCTCTGAACATTGGCAGGCGGAGTCAGGATCGAGGTACGTCCCAAAACTGTTAATGATGAAGACTCGTCAAAGTATTCATCAGCATATCTGGCAATTGAGGTATTCTTCTTCATATTTTATTAGCTAAAGCCTGATTGAAATGTGGATAGAACATTCCGATTGGTGCCAACGTGATATTTCATCAATATCTCTATATTCTTGACAGGTATTAAAAGAGCGTTTAAAAGCCATCTGAAAACCGGTGTACCAGGCTCGCAACCTCCTACTTGAATGCATCTGTAACAAAATCATTCTTTACTGGGCGATCAATAGAGCGCGTCCCAAGGCTACAGGTTTGTTTTGCAAACGAGAGCCGATTTTTACGTCGTTGCAAATGATTTATTTATGTTTAAGTATCCAACGATTCCTGAACGCGATTTCACAAAGTTACCAGACTTCACGAAAATGTTTGAGTCTTTTGTCAAATTAACCCAGCACGACCCTGCAGGAGCAAATGGTTGAAGGGCAATAAATAATTTTTTTAAAATGAAATGAAAAAAACAACAAAAAACACCGAACGACAAACCCAAAGCCAAAACAACTTAATTGATTAAACAAACAGTCACGTCATTTGAACATCCCTTAAATGGTCCATAAAGTAATCTCTTCTGGGATTTTCAACCTGCGGATTTGATCATAATGCCAAACCAATGCATAATAATGTTCGACATTTCATTCATCTTGAATTTATGCCTTCTTGCAATTGGGATGATGCTATGGATAGGCGCTAAATTGAAGCTGATTTTACCAATCGAGGTTTCAACCTTTCTTTAGGTGTGGGGGTTGTTGAAAAGAAAATTTTCTGAAAAAATGAAGCTGCGTATCGTGTCCGGCGGACAAACAGGTGTTGATCGAGCTGGTAAGGCCCCCATTTGGTATGAGTGTACTTTTTCCAAACGGGCAAGTAGGGCTTGATGCGGCATTTCGACTTGGAATTCCGTACAGTGGCTTTGTTCCAAAGGGGCGGCTGGCCGAGGACGGCGTTATAGATGAAAAGTACACCAACCTCGTAGAAACTGCAACAGAAGTGTATGAAGAAAGAACAGAGAAGAATGTTCTTTGGGCCGATGTTCTCGTTGTATTCTGGCCCGACAATTCATCAATATCCGGTGGGACTAACTTCGCTTTGGACGTTGCCATTGAACATCGGAAGCCATTACAAATAGTGAATGTAGTGTCTGACGAGGTTGATTTGGACCAAGTTGATTCTCTGTTGAAGTGGTTGTATGCTTTCGGGGTTGACGATCTGTCAATCAACGTGGCAGGTCCTCGAGAATCACAGCATCCAGGAATCTACGTACGGGTATTAGCGTTCATGGAAATGCTACTAAATAAATGGATCGCCGACTCAGAATAAAGTTGAAACTTGAATTTTTCTATTGCAAAAATTTCGTTATTTGGAATGAGCTGGACTACCGAATTTTTCAAAAGCTTCTTCGGCAATGACGCGCCCACAATGGCGAAAGTCCGAAACGGTAACGTACTGAAGATGGTGCCTGTTCCGCGGTCTGGAGCGCTTAGTGCGTTTGAAGAGGAGGTCAGAACTTTTTAGAAGAGGTTCCTTAATTGGTCCCTTAAGATTCGAGCAATCCACGATCTACATGAAAGCGACTTTGCCATTCAATATCAAGACAGCGCCGGAGATACTGTCACTCTTGGCGCTGCAGATAAACTCATGGATTTGGTTCGGCTTAAAACTTGCTTCACAGTCGCTTTGGATAGCCAATACGCTAGAAATGAAGCGTCGCGTGAAGAAAATGAGGTCAATTCTATTTTACTTTGAGAATACCAAGCTTTACGTCCATATTTTAGACTCTTCTGGTGATGGGCAGTCAGGATGAAAATGAAGAATTTCAAGTAATGCTGAGTTACAGGTAACTTAAGAGTAATGTGATTGAGTTCTGATTTGGAAACAGCTGGGTGCACCAATCTGTTGTACTGAGAGTCAAGGCGGAACTGGAGTCACGTAACTTCTCAGTGTGGATGGATGTCGAAAAGATGCATGGCAACATCAACGACAGAATGTATGAAGGAGTAACAAAATCCTCAGTAATTGTGCCGTTTTTGTCAAAAGAATACGAGGTTCTTGTTTCTGATGGAATGATTGATTGTTCGATCGCTTACCATTTTCGTTCAGGGATCACGTCAATGCAAGAAGGAACTCAATTGCGCAGACGAAATGGAGAAAACAATCTTACCTGTACGTTTGGATATGGGTCCATTCACCTGGTCAAGCATCATCTGTGCACGCATATTGTATGTTGATCTGGCAAATGTTTCTGAAAGCGCCTGGACGAGGACCATGGATAGACTTGCCGACTTTATACGTAACGCACTTCGAACCACAGGCTCCACAAGTAAACCCACTTCTCCGATGCTTACTGGCACTGGCACCGGCTTGAACAGCCCACAAAACGAGGTTAAGCTTTGGCTTAAGCCAGAAGATGTCGAAATGGAAGAAGACATTTCAGAGCTTGTTCGCAAGTCAATGCCAACAACTCGCGAATGGTTAATGAAAGAAGCCGACAACTGGATAAAGAGTACCAATCAGGTATTGTGGATTACGGGTGTTGCAGGAACAGGAAAGAGCGTTATTGCAGCCATGTAAGTCGAAAAGATCACTTGTTTCTTTTCTTTCTTGGAACTTACATTTGGCAGGTGCCGAGCGAAATTCGAAGAAGAAAAGTCTTTGGGAGGCTGGTTCTTTTGCAAGTACAGTGACACAAAGCGTAATACTGCTGATCGAGTTGTGGTCACATTTGCTTTTCAGTTGGCGCAAGTGTTCCCAAGCGTATTACTTGCACTTCGTCAAATTCAAAAAGACAACCCAGAATTAATGACAGCAACTAGTGTGCCACTTCTTTTCAAAGAGTTGATTGTTCGCCCTCTTCGAAGTGTTGCATCTTCCGATCAACGAACAGTTGTCATGATTTTGGATGCGGTTGATGAATGCGGCGTTTACAATTCGATCCAGCGCCATGATTTGTTGTACATAATCTCTAATTGGGCTGAAAATCCCAATTTCGTAAAGCTGCTTTGGACGAGCCGACCAGATGGTGATATATTGGAAAGAATGAAGAAAAATGTGCTTCCGACGCTTTTGAATCTGGATGAGTCACAGCAGAAGGAAGATTTGATGAAGTACGCGAATGACTTTATGGACCAGATTGTCGATCGACTTTACCCCATGTCGAGAGACGAAATCAAAGCTCTTACCATAAAGCTGGTTGAAAATGCTGGGAGTTTGTTCGTGTGGCTTTTTCTGGCATGTGAACAAATTCGATTGAGTTTTGATCCGGCAAACGAGTTGCAGTTACTTGTAAAATTTGGGTCTAGTCAGCAATCCGATGCAATGGCTTCTATTTACTCCTTATCTTTGCAGCGAGCTTATCAAGGCCTCTCTGATTCTTCAGAAATTGCGAAACAAATCCTTGGAGTCATTATTGCTGCGAAAGTACCGATATCAGATGGAGTAATTGCAGCACTTTTGGAAATCTCAGTAAGCAGGGTCAGAACGATTTTATTGTCACTCCGATCGCTATTGATTATTTCCGACGACCAAATCCAAATTTTACATAAATCCTTTTCAGACTACTTGACGAGGAAGGAATCGGTACATTTTATTGATGAAGGCAAAGTTCATGAGCTTATGGCCGAGAAATGCTTGAAGATTCTCAACAAATCTTTGAAGTTTAATTTGCTGGATCTTCAACCAAATACATTTCACAGCGAGATATTAGATTTCAACAACAAGCTCTCAAATATTGATTCACATCTGATTTATGCTGCAGCTTTTTGGATTCTCCATGTGAAGGAATGCCAAGTTGTGTCGCATCAGCTTCTCCAAGAATTACAAAAATTTTCAAATATTCAGCTACTTCATTGGCTTGAAATTTCATCAGTTATTGGGCATCTTACTGTTTTGCCGCAAAATGTTGCAAATCTGATTGATTTCCTGGAAAAACACAAGCTAAGTGATTTGCGGAATATGTTCCTGGATCTTCGGAGGCTCGCCGTGGAGTTCCAGCCAGCAATTTCGCGAAACTGTCTTCAAGTTTATTCAAGTGCTCTAACATTTTGCCCCAAGAATACTTTGCTATACAGTCAGTACAAGCACTGCTTACATATGATACAACCGTGTCCAATTCTTATATCACGTAATTATCAAAGTTGGAGTGAGTGTATTTCTTCAAAATTTCATGATTCACGCCACGGAGCATGCAATGCAATTTGCTGGGCTCTGGGTAATCAGCTTGTTGCTGGCTGTGATGATGGAGTTGTCCGCATTTTTGATTCATTCGGTGAAACAATACTTCAAGAGCTTTTTGGCCATCAAGGCGCAATTTGCTCAGTTGCATCAGCCAATCATCAGGAAAAAATAGTCGCATCTGGATCAGATGATGGATTCATAATCGTATGGGATATCCTGAGTGGCACAAGGCAACATGTACTATGTGGGCACAAGCAATCTGTCACATCACTTGCTTTTGTGTCAAACTCCCTTTTGATTTCTGGCTCTCGTGATCAGTCAGTTTTTACTTGGGATCTAGATGCTGGTAAGAATATAACACACTCTTGTTCAGTTGTTAATCAATCAATCAGATTCATTTCATTCTTCCCAAAAGCACAATGAATGGGTTACTACTGTTGCAGTTTCAGCTGATAAGGAATGGATTGCCTCAGCTGACACCAGTGGAATCATCAAACTTTGGACTCATTCAGGTTCTTGTTGAAGCCAGTAGAACATTTACTGATATCCAACTTAGGATTGTCCAAAAACTTGGCAGGGCACAAAGCTGCTGTTCTTTCCTTGAAATTTCATCCAGGAAAACAAATTCTTGCTTCTGCAGGTCGAGATTTCAATATTTGTTTATGGGATTTACAAACTGGTTTGGCATTGGAAGTACTGATTGGTCATATGAATGATGTCACTGCTATTGCATTTTCATTAAGTGGAGACCATTTGGTGTCCTGTTCTGATGACCATTCTGTGAGAGTCTGGGATACTTCTTCAGTTGATAATGTTCAGCTGACATCAGACAAAAAAGTTCCAAATCTGGTTAAATGTCTGAGTGTTCTAAATGGTCACAGTTCATTCATGAAGGCAGTGCTGTTCAGTCCAAGTGCAGATATGATTGTGTCTGCAGCCAGTAATGGTGAAATCAGATCATGGAGTATGTCAGCAATATCCAGTAATCAACTACCAACAATTCAAGTCACATCATTTGACTTGTCATTGAATGCTGAAACTGCTTTATCTGCTACTTCTGATGGCCAATTGAGAATCACAGAGCTGGCAACAGGTTTATGGCTTGTACTTCACTTTCTATGAGACTTACAGTGTTGTACTTTTTCAGGTTCAACAACAAATGTTGGAGTTCAAGAAAAAGGAATTCACAAAGTTTATTTGTCTGACCAGGGCAATTTTGCTTTTGCTATTCTGAAAGATCATTCTCTCATGGCATGGAATATAATGAATGGTTTGGATGGGAAATAATTCTTGGTATCTGACTGAAAAACAGGAGGATCTGCTCAACTTCAAGAAAACAAAGTGTCAGTACTGGCACTTCCATCAAATTTGTCCATGAAACCAAATTTTCAATGTACTACAGGTGCTGAGGATGGTATTTTGAAGGTTTTGAAATTTGGAAATGACTTGAAGATTTTGGAATTAAGAGAACTTGTTGGACATAACCATTCTGTCACAGCACTATTATATGGCCACAATGATTCAAGTATGCTTGTCTCAGGATCAATTGACCAAACAATTAGGTTGTGGAATTTAACAACAGGTATGTCTGAACTGACAGACAAGCTGAAATTAACATACTTGCAGGTGAAGGTAGAATTATTGGCAGACACAAGAAATTTGTTTATTCCTTGGCATTATCACTTGCAAACAACATGATTGCATCTGGATCAAATGATTACAGTGTCAGGGTTTGGGACCTGGAAAATGGTACAGTTTGAATTCACAGCATGATTACATCTTCTTTCTCTCAGGAGGTTCCAGAGAGTTACAAGGACATGCACAAACAGTCAACACACTCATATTTTCTCCTAAAGCCAACTTTCTTGCTTCTGGCTCTGTTGACTGTACACTCCGTGTTTGGAATGTTGAAAAAGGTAAAACTGAAATCATTTCATGACTAACCAGCAATTAATAGGTGAATGCATATCTGTTACACAGCACAGAAAGCATATCACAGCAGCTGAATTCAGTGCAGATGGAGGCATGGTTGAATCTTGGTCATCAGATGGTGAATCCTTTGTTACAAAGTTAAATACCAGAGAAGATGGAATCTCTCAATTCTATTTGGCAAGTATGGATCCAAATGGCTGGGTAACTCTTCATGGTTCTAGTGGCAAAATCTATAACAACCAAAAAATGTTTTGGCTTCCTCCAAGTATGCGTGGGAAGTTGGTACTGACAAAAGGGTCCAAGCATTTGCTTATTCAGCCCAAGAGGGGAGAACTTGTCATTATCAATGTGCTGGGCTTTATGAAATGATATTTTTCAATAAAACAAATTTAGTGCACAGACATTGTTGTGCAATTTTTTGATTTAAATACCCAGCTAGAACTGAATAAGACAATTAAGTTCACTGAAGGATTTAAAAATTGCAGATTTGTTGGTTTTGACCAATTTAAGAGAAATCTATAAGTTGAGAATCTTGACTTTGATACCCTCTGCCCCTTTCAAAACCAATGAATTTTTGAAATACAGGATTTTTCCTGAATTTGACTTCAATCAATGATGTTGGAATTCCAGATTCTGCAGCAAGGACCTGGGTCATTACAACACTGATAAACCACATGAAATGCATCCATTTCAGTATCTTGCAACATAATGTGGAAAGCAGGAAATCTAATTGCACTGCAGTTCCACTATTCTAAAGTGGCGTGAAAGAGATAACTAGGTTGAAACATAAAGGAATCAATGAAGCAGTATAAAAGAGGAATTGAACTCAGGGCTATAGTATGTTTGCCAGATACGTATCTGGCAGATATCCAGGATCCTATCCAGCAAAAATTTTTTTTTTGTATCCTGATCTGATCCAGGATCCGGCAAATCTGGCAAAGTATCCAGCAATGCATCTGCCAGGTAAAAAAAATTGCCAGGTAGATCCATATCCTATC
>JADHYT010000231.1:0-37005 GCA_027604725.1 Entophlyctis luteolus
TCACCAAAACAGTGACCGATTATTTTTGCCTTGACACGAACACGCTCAACCAACTGATTCGTCGTCCGTACCAACTTCCTGCGAGGGATCTTGGAAACTAATGAAGTGTTTGCTTTCCATTCTGGACATAAAAACAGTCCTCAACGGCGTTATCACAAGCAGTGACCAAAGTGTCAAATTTTGCATTAAGGAATCGATGCAGGGATATTTCAACTTTGGGGTAGATTCATCTTGTATTGGTTTGAACAATGTTTCAAAATCATAGTATATGAAATACATATATAGATAAGCGCAGTGTGCAGGGTGGATAGAAGAGCAATACGGCACGAGCTGTAACAATTTCACATTAAAAGCCAGATGGGCAAAATAGTTTTTGGCAAGCTGCAACTCGATCCCCTGCTTTGAGACCGCCCGTGGACTCTGCATGATTCCAGCATTGTTTCCAAGAATGCATAGTGGCAGTTTGTGCGGAAGGAGGGCGTGGGCGGTGTCGTCGATGGATTCCAGATCCATAATGCGTGCGAAGGAGGGCAAGTCTCAGAAAGCTAAAGAATAAACAGCATGCAGCACCTTGTTAGTCATTTGCGCGACATGGCTGCCTGCAGGAACGCTCTTGGCGAGAAATTCCGCAATCGCGGCTTGGGTCTTCTCAGCAGGGCGATCCACGCAGAACACATGCGCTCCCTATTGCATGTGCATCAGAAAGGACGTGTCAAGGAAGGTGTCCTTGCCCTGCCCCGTCGATGTGCCTGTCACAATCGCTACTTTTTAACCAGGTTCGGCAAGGCAGTTTCCGGAGACCACGACGGGCGAGTGAAAGTGCGCGCGATCGCCTAGCCGAAAGTCGTTGTGAAAAGACAGGAAAATATGGACCGACACATTCAGAGTATCGTCAGATATTTCAACTATATTTGTTGTTGCACAAGAAAGCCTCAAATTTGCAAACCCTCCAAGTATGACCGCCAACCTATTGCTTTGATATCCTTATATATTTTCACATATTGTTGTCCCATCTGCTTCTCATTTTTAGACAGTTCAATTATTTCCCATGAATTTTTTGGTTTCAAGCAGAACGGTGTGGTTTCCGTCTCCCAATCCCTGTTTATCAGACAAGTAAGAAAAAAAGTGCCAATAACTCTTTTCTTACCACGTGACGGCGTCACCATCCGTGTCAAATGCTGCATACTCAAACTTCATAAATTCGGCATCGCGGTTGTAATGCTTATTGGCGATGACTCCGCCGTTCCACCAGAGAGGTTTCATATTTTCATCCGTATGAAAAAGACCGCCACATACGGAGTCGGTAGCGTTTGGTTTCATGAATCCAACCGTGCCACCATAAACCGGCACAAACAGGTACGGCACCCGCAGCAGATCCCAAGATATCCAATATGTCTCTTTATCGCCATGCATTTTTGAGTATGTAACTGGTTTTTTGCAATCACTTAGAAAAGTGATAAGTCAAATCTGAACACTAACTTCCGTCTCGTTCCTCTTTGCTGTTCATGACACAAACCGCCATTAAGGCATGCAGTGCACCGGTTCTCGTCTTATCTACCGCAACTACACCGCTCTCCATTTCGTGCCAACTCAATCCGTTCATGTATCTCAGTTTTGCTGCATACCGCGACCATACTGGGTTCAAGCGCTTGAACCACAAAACTGGATCATCCCGAAACAAGCTCCGATCATGGAAAAATACTTGTCCGTACTTCCGAAAAGTTAGACCGGGATCGAACAGCCGCGCAGGGTCCTGGAAAAACAAGGCATCCGCATCAATAAATATGACGCGAGCAAATTTTGACGCGAGGAGTGCGAATGGCTTAAGACTCCATCCACCAAACTTGGATGTTTCACTCGTGAAACTATCCAGTGTGTTGACGGGAGTCACGTCTGGCAGAGTTTTGAAGGCATCTATTTTTTCTTGATCCAAATCATCCGGCCCGCCATAATGAATTTCAATGGGAAGAGTGCACTTCAACACTTTTCTTAACGTAAGAATCGCGTGCAATGTTCTGTTGTTGTTGTTTTTCCGGACGCCTCAACTTTGTACGGATTAATTAGGCAAATATACTCACAGTTCAAAGTGCCAATTTCCAGTCGTGAAAATGATACCATCCTGAGCTCTTATAGGAGTCTTTTTAAATTGCGTTTGCATTTCAAAAATGCTGGAATATGTGGGCGAAAACCAGGGGTAGACGATTTCTGTCAACCTTTGGACAAGTTGCTCCAGTTCTTCAATGAATCGTTCCATGCGGATGTTGTCGGGTCGAAGGAATTGTTGTAAAGATTTCTTGTCATACAAGATGGTGTAGCAAATCAAGTTTGCACGGGCAAATCTGCCCAAGTACAGAAAGTCAGTTCTGTTGTATCCGCCGATGGCAGCAAGCTTCTTTGCATGGCCGAAAATAAGAAGCCAAGTTCCTTTGGCGTCGAATGGACTGGCCAGGTTGAGAATGGAGCCCCCGAATAACCTGACGTTGTTATGTCCCGCCGAAAAAAGTTTAGAAAATCGCCGAAGCTTTTTTAAGCATACCGAGGATCAGATTCATGCATGCCTTCTTCGCCGTTCAAATAGTCCAAAAGCTGCGCCTGCAGATAATCGATCCGTTTGTCGATGTCGGCGGGAAGCGACACTATATGGCCGGGATCGACTGCGGGAGAGCCGGGGTCTGGAAGCAACGCGTGGGCAGATTTATGCGAGTGTTCAGCGAACGGCGCCCTCACGGGCTGCGGCGAATTGTGGGCTGCGCGGGAGCCCCAGAAGACGAAGACGGCGACAGCAGCCAAAGCCAGCAGCGCAATTAGGGGCGTGCGCATGCTGCGGCGCGGGAACAGTCGTGCGCGCGCGGACAGCGGCGGCGCCTTGGACGAGCGCGACATCAGCGCCAACTCTGATTGGACGATTACTTTCGCCGGACAATTGACGAGATCGGCTGCAATGCCCGACGACCCCGCCGCTACGCACTCTCCGCGCGAGCTCCTCGCCGCCGTCATGACTGATGTAACTGACGCGCGTCCCCGCAAATTGCCGTCCACCAACTGCCCCACCAGTCGCAATGGTTCAAAACAGCAGTCTTCGCCGTCGTAGTGCTCAACGTCGTTGTACTCGCGTACGAGACCCAGACGGTGTTCTACACGCGCTCTCTGCGCATCCCGGAGCCGCTGCAGGACCTTGAGCTTATCTTTCTCGCCCTGTACACTGCTGAATTCGCGGCAAAGGTCTATGCGCTATCTGCACGCGTGTATTTTGTGCGCGACAGAGAGTGCAATCTCGAGTTTCTCATCCTCGCTCTTGGCATCGTCCATGCTATCCTTGCAAACGCGCTTCCCGACGCGCAAGATGTCACCGAGCTGCGTATCTTGCGCGGCTTGCGAGCGTTGAGAGCCTTTCGCGCTGTCTCGTTCTTGCGGTAGCAACACATCGCACTCATGTTCTTTCCGTAACTTACTTGGGGGTTCTTTTTATTTATACTCCAGAACCCTGAAAGTCGTTGTCAAAGCCCTTCTAAACACGCTGCGCACGAACGTTCTGGACATTGTCGTCCTGCTCCTGCTGATCATGTTTATTTTTGCCGTTCTCGGGCATTATCTGTTTGCCACCGACCCTGGCACACAGTCATACCAGGACTGGGGCACGTTGGGGAGTGCGCTAATGACATTATTTGTGTTCGTGTGCGCTGACGGATGGCTCCCGTACCAGCAAACGCTTATCAGCGACGGATTCGTCGGCAGTCAGGTTTTCACTGCTGTGTTCATCTTTGTTGGAAATTTCATTATTGCAAACATGTTTGTCGGGGTTATTTGTCAGGTAGCTAGCCATTCGGTTGAGATTTCACTTTCGCCATTAAATATTTTTGACTAGAACATCGACGATGCTACAAAGGCTGACCTCGCGGAACAGCAAAAGAAAAGGCGCGAAGTGAAGCTTATGAAACGCGAGTTGTTCTTGCTGCGCCAGCAAAAAGACATCTCGGAATTGCTTGCCCAGGTGCGGAATATCCACTTGTCGATGATGTGGAACAATTCACCTTTCTGTCGCAGAGGGGTAAATGTGAGGAGGACAATTTCCAGGACCTTGTTAAGGAAATGGTCGGGACTCTCCGACACGAGGATGTCGTCCCAATGACGCACGCCCACTGCAACCTGACTTGGATCGAAACCTTCGCTGTCACCCTCACTCATCGCGAAAACACCCTTTACAGGATCCAGCAACTGCAGTTCGGAATCGCCACTTGCCTGGCTGAGTTGATGGATCAAAGGTTGAACTCCCGAATGAAACAAGAACAGTAACAGCAAACGAAATAAATTTGTATTCGCCACAAATCATCCACAAACGCACACTCATTTCCTGGTCAATCGCTTCAACCCTGGGGCTCGAATCTGTTTCGCCAGCGATGACTGGCTGATTGGTTTTGCCTTTGACCGTCGCTTGTTCTTTACGTTTGCAGAGTCGTAGAAGTTAACACCAACTTTTCGTTTGTTGGTTTTCACCCGCTCTTTTTTCGCTGATTCGTCGCCGCTGCCATTGCTGGAATCTTGCGCACTGTGGGATGAATCTTCGTCGTCATCATCGTCATTATCACCGCTCTCGTCATCCGCCGCCTTTCTCTTCTTCGATGCTTGTGGTTTTCCAGCTTTTGTGACTTCGACCGGGGCATCTTCAGCCGAAACTTCCTCTCCCACAACTGCGCCAAAAACTTCATCCCAGTCGGTTTCCTCCGGAAACGCGGAATCAGGAACAGATTTCGCTGCCTTCACTTTGCTCTTTCGCGAAGTTGAATCAACGGCGTCGGTTGCCTCGGACTCGACGGCATTCTCAACTATTGCCTCTGCCTGTTCCTCGCCTTTCATATCGTCCGGCAAGAACTTGGCCGAAACGGGAATCTTGCTGAAGATTTGCTCCACGTGAACATTAGGTCTCGCGTCCCCATCGCCGTCCTGGACGTGAAACGATCAACCTTCAAAGAATAGAAGTCGTAAATTATAACAAACTTGTTGTCTTTCGGCCTTTACGTCCTCAAGTTGCGGAGGCATGGAGTAGTACGGGATTTTCCCCCGCAGCCAGTCGTTCAAAATCATTTTGGCAACTGTGCCCAAATCGGGCTCTCCCATTTTGAGTAATCTTCCGCCTTTTTTGGCCAGCTGCGTCAAGAAGTCGGTGTGATCTTCCCATTCGTGAATGTCGTATGTTCGCTGAATATAATCGGTTCGCACGCGGTCAAGAAGGGCGGCTATATGGTCTTCCGGCTGTGTGCAGTTTTCTACTCGAACGACACCCTTCAAAATAATGTCCGTTTCACTGTCGTTCGGATTGGGATACACAATTCCAGGGCAGTCGATCAGATATATCCGCTTCATAAGAGTGATATATTGCCAAACTTTTGTTTCACCCGGAATTGGTGCTACCGTGCAAACTTTCTTGTTCCTTAAGGTGTTAATTATGCTGGATTTTCCAGTGTTTGGATAACCGACAAAGCCAACGCTGATTTGCTTCTTATCGTTGTGGAGATTTGCAAACTGGCGTAGAAGCTGAATCAGAGAGCCTTTACCGAATGAATTCGTAATGCTTGCATGGAATGCAAGCGTTGGGTATTCCTTTGAAAGAATCTTGACCCATTTGGCCTGGACAGAAGAGGAGTCAGTTTGGCTGTCGAATCAACTTCAAAACCCAAAATGTGATGTATGTTCGCAAAACTAAGATCGTCAGTACTGGTCGCACTGGATAAATCCGAAGTGCACCGACCACCTACTCTCGCAGAACGGAGTGACATCGGTTGGAGCCTCCTCAAAACGAGGAAAAATCTCCGGTTGATGAATTGTTCATATTCCACAGTTGTAACACATGCACTATCGTAGATTTTGAGAACTCGCATGCCCAGAAAATGAGCCGCGAACAAGTGTTCTCGGCGACAGACATATTGACTTAACCGTGGGATCATAGGGAATACAACAGAAGAAGGAAGGTCGTGGATCGGCAGTGATACTCACAGTTACCCAAGTTGGAACAAGATCGCACTTGTTGAGCACGAAAATGAGATGCTTGTGTTTTGCCTCTTTACGCAAGTGGTTCTCCACGTTCCGGCAACGCGTGCCCATTGGATCGCGGGCGTCCAGAACGTGGATGATGACATCGGAAGAATCAATGACCTGATTCGCAGTCAATTTCGTGGAACAAAAAGAGAAAAAGGAAATTTTGGCAAACCAACCTTATAAAGCTCAGCCCAAATTCTCCGAGATTGTCCTTTGCTGAAAATCGGATCCATGCGTGCGTCTGACGCCCCAGCCGTTGACTGATTGGACAAGAGCGAACTGTCTTTGACGGACTCGTAATTATCTGCAAGGCCAAAATCAGAAAATGCATAGATACACGAATCGAAGATCATATAAAACCTTGTGAGCTTTCAGTGAATGTCGCCAATTCATCCACAGAACCAACTTTAAGCTTTGGTCGCTTTCGCTGTGCCTTCGGCCCAAAGGTGTTTGCAAACGGGTCCACTTCCAGCATGTGCATGCGCGTTGTCTGAAAGAGGATCAAAAGAAATAAAACAAAAAGTAGTAACAAACCTTCGCCGAGTCTTGCAGCAAAGACATTGGGAGTTTGTTTTGTCTCAGCAAGAAAGTGTACGGATCATCAGCCTTTTCGGCCATGGCTTCGCGGAAGGCAGAAAGCTCCTTCTGGCCAACAACACGGGTGTTCTCTGGAGGTGCGATGAGCGGGTGGATCAAAGCAAATAGCGGCCTCACCAAACCACTTTCTGTTTGCATCGACTCTTGCTACGGCGAAGGACTTATCGCGGGTCTGAAAGGCGGCGGCTTTGACGATGTGGCCTTCGCTGTCGCGGACAGCCTTGCCGGACTTAAGCAAGTTGACCTGCCGGACCTTGGCGGCATCGCGGTAGAAGTTGGTACCCTTTGTATGGATGACGTTCTGCAGCCTCCGAGCGGAAGCCGGCGCGGCTCCGGCAGCGGCAGCTGTGCGCGGTCACACCATCGTTTGCCCCCCCATCTTATCTGAACCCAAAACAACACCAAAAAACAAAAAAAAAAACAAAAAAAAAGGAAAGAAAAAAGAAAAGAAAAGGTCAAAATGACAACTCGGGGTGAAGCCCTCCGAAACTATCTCCGCCGCAGCTCCGCTCACATCCGCGCTGAGGCCGTGAATGGTGCGTAAATGTCTATATGGTCCTCTCAGCTTGCCATACCCACCCGGTGAGCTCACCAGCCTTCAAGTTTGACGCATTCGCCCCTTGGAAGAGCGAACTGCCAATGTATTCGCTCAACTCTCTTCAAGACATCCAGAGATTCTCCCTTGGCTGTGATGCCGACATCGGTGGTCTTTCTGAAGCTTATTGGGGACACACTCCTGAAAACACAGGTACGCATCAGGTCACATTCTTTGCAGATGCTGTACCGCGCGCGTCCGAGCTTTCTAATTCTCTGTTCAACCGAATTGACAGCCTTATTCTGGGGCAACCTTAACACCCAAGTGCCTGAGGGAATGAAGGTTGAACGGAGCGGTTATGCAGGAATCAAGGCAAAGGTCGAATCCCGTAAACAAATGATCCAAACTAAAATATGTGCATATCTCGAATTCAAAGGATGCTCCAATTACGTTATTTCACCGGCCACGCTTCGACACGTCCCGCTTCAGATACCTCGCCGTACGGTGCAAAGCCGACACGCGGCAATATTTTGTAAACATCCAAACCGATTCCGTTTATCCAAGCTTCACATGGCAGCATCGGCTACAGATTGAACGGCCTGGCGAATGGGAAACAGTGATGGCAAGCGCTTTCTGCTCCTTGTCTTCACCAATTTTTATCTTACGTTGAAACTAGATGCCGTTTAGAGACTTCATCCTGACTGCTTATGGGAACGTTCAAAAAAGGCAGCTTGAAATGGACCGCAGTCGCATTCGCAATGTGGGATTTTCGATTGTCCGGCAGGATGGCGAATTCAGTCTCGAACTGGATTGGATAAAAGCTGTCAACACAGAGCGCACTGCGGGGGATCGAGATATTGATCCAAGGGAAAATAGTGCGGTTGATGATACTCCGCAGGCACCTTTATTTGTGGACTTTCCCGACGGACTGCTTGGGGGATACAAGCCAAAGAAGAAAAAGTAGTAAAACTGCATTCGCACACGCGCTTACGCCGAAATAATTATTTCTTTCAACCGAAAAACCGAACAGAAAAAAAATTGCACCGGACTGATCAAACCAAGATACAATGCTTGCCGGCCTTTTGCTCCTTTCCGACTAGCGATTGTTGCGCATTCCCGAGGACCTGGGGCCATGTGGAACGAACATACTCGTCCAGCTCAGCAAAGGCGGCGTCTTCGCTTTCGCCATTGACAACGATCTTGTCATGTGCGCCGGTTTCTGCGTACGCGATCTCGGCAGCGGCGGAGCCAATTCGCTTGGCGAGCGATTCCTCAGTTTCGGTACCGCGACCACGCAGTCTCTTCTCGAGATCTGCAATCGACGGTGGGCGGATGAAGACGAATTTCGCGTTCAGAGACGTGTTTTTGATTGCCTGCACCTGAAAACGAAAAAACATAAAGAATGGAGGTGGGCAAGGGAAACGGAGAACGCAGTATATCTTAACCCCTTTCATCTCTACGTCCAGCACGCAGATGCGGCCAGCCTCCTGTACGCGGCGCACGGTATCGAACGAAGTGCCGTAGGAGTTGCTGCTGAACGTCGTGTGCTCGATGAAGGCGTTAGCGGCAACAAGGGCGTCGAACGCGTCGCGCGTGACAAAATAGTACGCCTTGCCGTCCTCCTCCCCCGGCCGCGGAGAGCGAGTCGTGTGAGACACGCTGAAGCCGAATGCCGACGGATACTTGTCGAACAACCTGCGCAGCAGCGTCGACTTGCCCTGAGCCCCAGATGAAGGAACAGACGAGTGGGTACGCGGAAGATGCTAGAAAAACGGGTGAGAGGCCGTACCACGCCGGATGGACCCGAAACGACGAGCGGAGAGATCGCAGCGGCCATAAGAATTGGCGAGTTGTCAATTTTGAATTGTCAGCGAACACGGTGGCAGCACGGTCGCTCGCTTGTTCTCCTGAAATCAACCTCAACCCCTTTCCGGTCCATTTGCAAAAAGACGTTCGAGATGGTGTTTGCTTGCAATAAATGCAAGAAAGTATTCCGCAAAGACTAGGAAACTTTTGATGAAGCCGACGAGTTCTTCCCCAACTGCGATAGTCACTACATCGTAAACTCAAATACCCCGCAGATGACGATTGTCGTTGGAGGCGATGACCCCAGGCTAAACAGGGACTATAGGGAGCCACAGGGGCAAATGATTGAAAGCGACTTCATGAGCCACCGGTTGGAATAAATTCGTCTGTCCAGAGAAAAGGGGTGCCAGTATCCCACAACCATTCAGTTCCAAAACACACACGAAAAATCCGACGACCCGGAATCGAACCGGGGACCATATGATTACTGGAATCGTAGTTACAGTCATATGCTCTACCAGCTGAGCTATCGTCGGTTTAAACTTTTCTGCGGAACGGTTAGTATAATGCTTTTGTTTTGAAGTTCGCCAAACAACCAACTTGTTGAATGAAACTTCTTCGACAAAAGAGCATACCCAACTTGTTGTCGTGGAAATTCCGCATTGGGCTCAGATTCATAGGAAGACAAAGGAAGCATAGATAGGGATGTGAGACGGTGGGAAAAAAAATGTTTCTCTCGTTTTTGCCGAAAGAAAGGTGCGTTGGGTCGTTTCTGACAAACACTTTTTCTCCGAGATTAATTCTCCCAATAAGGAGCCTCGAACTGTGGCTCACGTCGAAGGAATTTCGAAGCAAATCAAAAATTTATTTGGAGTCTCGAAATTTTGTAAGATATCTGAAGTTTGGTTAAGTCTTTTATAGTTCGTTTCAAACCCTCGTTTTCATCTTGACCTCCTTGTCTCCTTGTCTTATTTTTCATTGATACTTGATGAGCAATTTGTCGGTAAAAAGACTTGGATTGTAAAGCAAATTGACAGTTATTAATCTCAATATATAAGCTTATCTGACCAGCCTGCAGACGCATGCCTGATACAAGCCTCTGTGGAATCTCAGGCCAATTCCACAGCAAAGCCCATTTCTTATACTGCATATAGCTGTTGTGGAACGTTGATCAAAATTGGTCTTTGAAATCAACACCGGCGAAAATCCGTTTGAAATCATTCAAACTCCAATTTAAGAGCGATCGACGCAAGTCCAATTGGCGTAAATCACTTTGAAATGATTCCAACAGGCGATGTGGACTCGTCGAAGACTCTTGAGTTCACGTTTGTCGAAGACTCCCTTTCCTGCTGGGTACCTTTCTACTGGGCGCACGTTATATTCGCTTATGTGACGGTCATATCGGGACTGCTTTGCATGCTGACAAGGCTACACACCAAAGTCATTTGGATGCACTACTGGCTCGGACGCGTTTTCATCCTTGCCATGATCTGGGCCACTGCTTCGTCTATTTTAATCCATAACAAGGGCCTCCCAACTGGCGTGCTCTATTCGTTTCTGTGGGTATTGATTGGCCTGACTGTCGGATGGATTGCCATTTCGTTGCACGTAAAACGTGTCTTCAAAACAGCCTCGAAACAGGGTGGAGAAAAAAATCGCGTTCGCAGGGTATTGTCCGAAGTGCTGTCGTTAAAGGCTTTCCATGGATGCATTATGTTCGTGTGCTGGATCAATGTAGCTGGTCAGTTTGGTGTCAGTCGTGGGTCCTTCTTACTGAATTCGAATTGGTCTAGGTCGCTTGTTTGTGACTCCCATCACAGGAGACTTTGCATGCTATACGTATCCGGTCTACAAGCAGTTGAATTCTTCGTACTACACGTATACGGGAGGGCCTGTTGAGCCGCTTCCTTCGCATGATCCAGTGAATTACCTAAAAACTCCCTGGGCCAACAAAGAGCAAGTCTGGGCAGCTGCGCTCTTAGTGGGACCATATTTTGGTGCATTTTTGGTGAGCACCACCTCAGGCTCAACTATTTAGAGTTCACACTGTAATTCACCAGGTCGGGTTGATATCTGCCTACGTCAGTCTCCGCTCTGACGAAAGGAGTGCTGCGAAAAGGAGTCATCCGTTGTCTGAACATTCGGATGGCATTTCGGATGAGGCTCCAGAAGTTGCTGTCTCATAGAAATAAAAATAATGAAGTGACTACATCATTGGGCAATATCACCCGATCTGACGGGTTTACGCCATGGAATACGTCTGGACAAGTATGCAACTGGATTTCCAACAGGACGTTTTATTATGGGCGAAACATGCCCACACTGCACACAAAAACCTTAACGGTTGGACTTGGCGACACGCTCAAGTTCGTCCTTCTTCTTAATTGCATAAGAGTTTGAAGAGCCCTTGGCAGCGTTAATGAGTTCATCAGCAAGGCATTCGGCAATAGTCTTAGAGTTCCTGAACGCAGCTTCGCGCGCACCAGTGGTGAGCAGCGCGATTGCCTGGTTCACACGTCTCAACGGCGACACATCCACAGCCTGACGACGGACAGTTCCCTGAGATCCAATACGAGTAGAATCTTCACGCGGTCCAGTGTTAATGACAGCCTCAACGAGGACTTGGATGGGGTTGCTGTCAGTGAGGAGGTGGATGATCTCGAAAGCGTGCTTGATAATGCGAACAGCCATCAGCTTCTTTCCATTGTTACGTCCATGCATCATCATGGAGTTTGCGAGGCGCTCAACGATCGGGCATCTGCTCTTACGAAAACGCTTGGTTTGGTAACGACCAGCAGTGTGCGGAAGGTAAACTGGTGAGATCATGATGTAATCCTATCCACAGCGGGACCCAGTCAGAACAATCATATTCAACAGTTTCTGGAACTTACTGTAAGGGCCATGTCCTTCACTTCGACATCGTCGAAACTATGAAGCGAGTTGTAAGAGTTTGGCCTGAGTCTCCGGAAACTTACGTCCACTTGTTGAACAGCTTTGTGGTGGCAGCGCCAGCCTCCAAGACGACAGCGTCAGCCATGTTATCTGCGAAACGTAAGTCAGCAATCTTAATACTCTGCAGAAGGCGCAGGCAGAGGCATCTGCAAACATCCCACAATCGGGGCTAATTGCGAGCTTCGGAGGTCAATGCAGCTCAGACTCCAAACAGCAAAACATAATCAGAGTTGCGTATCAGCCCCGCCGGAGTGGATGATGAGTGCAGCGATGAGGATGGGATGGAGGTGAGGCGGCGGGCACAAACCGATTTTTGGGCAAAGAGGAAGAAACTGGTATTCATATGAAGCGCAGCTTCCACCGCAACAATGATGACGACGACGACGACGAGCCATGGGCGCGTCCCCGTCGTCCACCGCCTGGCGCGCTAAATAGGAGCATGCCGCCTTCAAACGGCCCTCCTATTCCTGCAGCTGCCGTAGGTGACGACGAAGAAGGTCCTTCCAATGAATATTGCGAACTGCCTCACAGTTGCTGCTAGATCCTCTGGATGCATTCATGAAAACGAATGCGATTGTTGCCGCTCAACCGCAGAAACCGAAGGCGGAGGCACAAACACGGGATGACGAGGAGGACTATGTCGAAAGTTACGCCAAGGTGCTTTGGTGATCTTGAAGCTCTCGCCCTGTCCCACTAACCGTCTTTCAGGCCCTCAAAGCGAAGGGTATCGAAATCGGTACGGCAGAAATCAAAGAACGCGGAAATGATTACGATTCCGATGAGGAAGTATATGCAACTGCAAGGGCACTGGAATCTGGCCCTAGTCGCGACGACTTTGGATCTGCTGAACCTGGAAAGAAGGACATAGACCCGTTAGGACATGTCGACCATTCAGCTATATCGTACATTGAAATCGAAAAGGATCTATTAAGGATACATCCGGACATCGAGGCGTTATCCGACGCTGAAGTTACCCGAATTCGTCGGGAGCTGGATATGCGTGTTTCTGGCAACTCGATAGCGAAACCGTGCATATCCTTCGCGCACTTTATGTTTGAAGATGCTCTGCTTTCTTGCATTGCCAAAGCCGGCTATTCCACTCCCACACCAATCCAGCAACAAGCTGTGCCTGTGAGCTTGAACGGAAGAGATCTGATTGCAGTTTCAAAAACCGGTTCAGGAAAAACAGCCGCCTTTTTGTGGCCAATGATTGTGCATATGATGGATCAGCCTGAGTTAGAGCGTGGAGATGGACCAATTGGATTGGTTTTGGCTCCAACTCGTGAGCTGGCTTCGCAGATACACGTTGAAGCGAAAAAATTTGGGAAAGCTTATTCTCTGAAGTCTGCGGTAGTGTACGGCGGAGCTTCAAAAACAGAGCAATTTAAAGAGCTTCGTGGGGGGGGCGTGGAAATTCTGGTTGCAACCCCTGGTCGCTTGATTGATTTAGTGAAGATGAAGGCTCTTAATTTGAAACGAGTATCGTTCCTGGTACTCGATGAGGCGGATCGTATGTTTGATCTGGGTAAGTTTCGTTGCTGTTCCTTTGTCTGACATCTATTGCAAGGTTTTGAGCCTCAAGTACGATCAATCTGCAATGCCATCAGGCCGGATAGGCAAACACTTCTTTTTAGCGCAACTTTTGCCAAGAAGGTTGAAAGGTTGGCTCGAGATGTTTTAAATGATCCCGTACGAATCACAATTGGTAATGTTGGTCAGTCGAACACTGACGTGGAGCAAACCGTTGTTGTGCTGAATGATGATGGCTATAAATGGGATTGGTTGACTTCTAGACTGCGATCATTTGCCGAAGAAGGAACTGTAATGATATTTATTGGGAAAAAAGCTGGTGGGTTCACTTAATGAAGACTTGATGTGGATCTGATATAATGAGCCAGGAGTGGACGAATTATCCGAAAACTTGACCAAGAGCGGGTTTGCGTGTTCGGCGTTTCACGGCGATTTGATGCAGCATGAACGGGAAAAGGTTCTTTCCGACTTGAAGGCTCAGAGAGTCAAAATACTTGTGGCAACCGGTGAGAAAGAAATTTTTGCTACGCTGGATGTTAATGCGGAAACCAGATGTTGCTGCGCGTGGACTTGACATAAAGAGTGTCCGAACAGTTGTAAACTACGATGTAGCTCGCGACATTGACAGCCATGTCCATCGATGCGGACGAACAGGTCGCGCAGGCGAAAAAGGGAAAGCATTCACACTGATAACGCAACAAGAAGATCGATTTGCTGCCGATCTTGTGCAAAATTTTGAAGAGAGTATGCTACCAGTCCCACCGGAGCTTTTGTCGATAGCTATGAAAAACGCTCGATTTAGAAGCATGCGAAGCAGCGGTGGCGGTGGACGCGGTGTTTGGAGAGGAGGCAGGGGTGGTAGAGGCGGAAGAGGGCGGGGTGGCACCTCTCGTGGGGGTATAGGATCGCGCGGTGGTTTTGCTGGCAGCGGGGCAAACCAAGCGCCGCTTGGGCAAGGAACGCGGACCGCGCTGGCGGCGGGAGGAATTCGATTTCAGAAAAGCAACGGCGGCAGTGACTGGAAGTCGACGTCGCTGCAATAGCGGGCGCTGACGCGTTTCCTTCGGTCGTGCGCTTGTGATTGGCCAATCACAAATTTCCACATTCTTGACGAAAAACAAAAGACAGAAAAAAACAAAACCGAAACGAAGCCCGCGTCCAAACGTTAAATGAGACTTGACGCATCGCGAGCAGCTGCTCATGTTAACGCGCTTCTCATTATTCTGTGTCTTTTGGCGGCCTGCGCTTCTGCGTCAAAAAAGTCTACAAAGGAGCTTCTGGACCAGGCAAAGGCTCATCTTGCCCAGGGCCAATTCAATGACGCAATGAACGCCTTCGATCTCGCCATTGGCATGTGCAGATTTTGTTGGCTACTGCCTGCCATTGAGTTAACTGCATCAACACAGAACAAGATCCGTCAAACTACATGGCAATCTTTCGACGAGCAGCTGCGCAATTAAGCGTTGGAAAAATGAGTCAAGCTCTCCGTGATTTCGACGCTGTGCTGAAGATAAGGCCTGATTTTGACCAAGTACTCTCTCTTCACATCAATGCGCCTTAACTACTATACTCGCCACAGGCATTGGTTCAACGCGGGCGGATTTTGTTGAAGGAGTGCCGAATCGATGAGGCGCTCATTGACCTGAAAACATACTGGCTGTCAAACCCAAAGGACGAGGATATTCTTCAATTGGTCGGATCGGCATGAGGGGATGTGGCGTCATTACTGATGCCGCCTTGTAGATTACAGATGCCGAATCCGCCGTCGAAGATCGAAAAGCAGTCTATGATTTAGTGAATGCCAAGCAAACTGAACCCGCCCTCGAAACTTTGTCCCGGTTGGTTATTATTTGCCCGTTGTACGTCGATTGGCGTTTGATGCGTTCGAATCTCTACCTGGAAGCCAATGATTTGGTAATGGCTGCGAGCGATCTGAGGTTTTTGTCAGTCGAGTTTCGGCAAATCTCACTCATCAACATGCAGCCGAGTTGCCGCCATTAGACCTTCTACTGACATTTACCACCGAATCGCAACTCTTCGATTAAAAATGGGCGAACTCAATGACGCTCTCGGTGCAATCAAAGATTGTATGAAACACGACCCTGAAAATCGGCCGTGCAAGACGATTTTTAAACAAATAAGGGCCCTCGATAAGGCGTACCAAAAGGTCGAAACACTATTTTCTCAATCACGGTGGAAGTCCGCCGTAACCGAACTACTTACTGAAAAAGGATACCTGGAACTGGCCGAACAGTCCGATTCGGATGCCCTGAAATTAAAGGCCCACGCGATTGCATGCAAATCTTACTTTGAGGTGAAGTGGACAAAGATGCCGACTTGCTCAACTGATGGCCACTGAACAGCTGAACAAGAATGAAGAAGCCGAACAACATTGCACAAAAGTAATTTCGCTGGATGAATCCAACTTTGATGCTTTGTTCATGAGAGGCGAGCTTAGGTTGCGGAAGGAGGACTATGAAGATGCTGTGCGGGATCTCGAAAAAGCGCACCATGTGAACCAGCAAGATCGTCGCGTTATTGAATCTTATCAGAAGGCCCAACGCTTGCTGGCTCAGTCAAAGAAAAAGGATTACTATAAAGTTTTGGGTGTTTCGAGGACTGCGTCAAAACGAGATATAAGGAAGGCTTACAGGACTCTGGCGCAAGAATGGTACATCAATCTTACGCTTTAAGTGTTGCTTACAGGTTTGACGGTGCATATAGGCACCCAGACAAGTATGCTGGTGACTTGTCCGAGGAGCAAGTTCTTGAGAAAATGAGCGCGATTAACGAAGCATATGAGGTTCTCAGTGATGACGGTGAGTGCAATTCATTTTATGTCCCATATTCTGACTTGCGATACTGTAGAAAAACGTCAACAGTTTGACAATGGCATTGATCCTAATGTTTGTGTGATTCTTTTGAAAAATATCAACTCTTAAAAATATTAATAGGATCAGCAACAACATCAACACCACCAGCAAGGAGGCCCCCAATTCTTTTTCCAGGGTGGATTCCCTGGGGGAGGATTTCCCGGTGGCGGTTTCCCTGGCGGCCAGCAGTTTCACTTCAACTTTTGAAGTTCCATTTTCTGATAAATAAAATTGAACTTCACCTTCAAAGGTTTATGCTTGGAAGCGAGGCGCGCCTTGCTACTTCAACTCTGATGATGAATTCTGGAGATACCGACGCGTCCTTGCAGTCACGCAAACGCACTCGAGAGTACTGGGAATCAAACGAGGACGCTGATGACATCGTCCAGCTGCAGTTTGACAGAAACACGGATCTTCCCAGCCTTCATTCTCTTAAATCCGAGTCCTTGGCAGCCGGTATGTTTTCACATGATGTGCTGTCATATCCGATTCAAAGACTCCATTGGCTTCAAGCTCGCCACATTAGTCAGGAGCGAATCAGACAGTCGCTGTTTGTGGATTGCGACGAAGAAGTCATATCAGCCCCCTCTACGCCGCGTTCTTCCTTCGCTGTGATCCATTCCGTCGAAATGGACACAACAAAAGAACCTTTAACAACACTCACCTCTGTCTTCGGCGACGATTCCACGCGCATTACCGTTCCCACGCGGTTGTTTCTCCTCGTGGACTATCTATCGCGAAATGTGTTCTGTCGATACAACTTTGCGCCCCAGCACGCAAATCTTTTTTGCTTGACGTCACTGGCATCGTTGTCTGGATCCGACAGCAGTCGGTCCCGCATTGCTCAATTGGAAAGCATGATGGAACAAAATGGAGTTCGTGAAACCCTTAATGGGGCTTGTATGGAGCAGGATGCTGGAGCGATTGCTGCATTGACAATCAGCGCATTACAAGCAATTGAAACTGTATTTCCGCAAAAGTTTCATGGAGCTTTGAAAGGTGAGTTTTTGTATTTGTAGCATTTTCTTTAAGGCTTCGTTAGGAATACTCGCGGTGAACAACGTTGGGGCTAGCCGGGTTCCTGGAGCAAGTATACCGCTGCCTTCAGAATCAACAATCAAGCTACTCAGATCTATTCTGATCCTTTTGAACTCTGAATCCCGGCAGACACTTCATGTGAGGAAAACACTTCTCTGACAAACAATACCCAAATGTAACAGACTATACCTAAAAGTTAATCCTTGATTTCCTTCGAAAAATCTGCGATTGTACCAGAGCACGCAGCAATATCATCTCCACGATTCGCAACTTGTCCCGGACATTCGGCCCAGTCCTTGTTGGCGCCGAAGTTGGAATTGGAAATAGAGAACGTACAGTGTCTACAAGCACAGTGCGCCACGCATCGAAAGGGTGGAGTGAAGCTCTATGCGAACTTCTCATATACGCGCATGGCGGGATACCTCTCGGTGCCGCTGCCGAGCAGCGATCAGTCACCAATGCAGCACCTTCAGCCGCTCCGCCAACCGTTGCAGAGCGCAAAACGTTTTCGGCACGTCCAAAGTCGTCCGTGCTTTGGAAAATCCCGCAATATCTTCAGGAAGCCATAAACGACCGCATGAACATCCTCCGCACACCTTCGCGTAGGGCAGTCATGGCATCCATCGTGACACCGTCGCGTCGGACTGTTGCGGTGAATGTTTTTCCCAGTGCACGTCGGGCAATGTTAGGCATGAAGCGTGAGTCAAAACTCCAAAAAACTGTCCCCCGTTTGCTCTTTGCGCAAGGAGCTGAAACACGTTTCTAGTTTCGCAGCATTACTTGGGTAATTCGCCGCAGAAAGCGAATTCTCCCCAGAAACTTGACCATAATGGAGCGCCACAGTTTGCTTTCACTTGCAAACCACCTTCGCTTAATTTTGCGATTGAACAAAACCCTGTGTACGCTTTTGGGAGCGGGGGAACCAAGGAAAAACCACAGCACGAACATTTTGCCGTGGATGACAATTTTCCCCTGTTTCTGTCAAGTGTTAATTTGGCGGCATCAACGGACCGCAATTCGTTCCCCAAAAGGCTCAGATTGGAATGATTGTGTGTAAAATTACATCGGGTGTATTCTCGAAAACTTTCCAAAAGGAAGGGAGGCCAGGGTCTAATAAAAATAAATTCCGTATGCTTGAAGCCAAAGTTAAACCCAGAACAGCGCTAAAATGTGTTTGGACGAACCAACAGCGACGCAAAACAAGGTGTCGTTCATGAAAACATCCTGCGCCATCGAATCTGAAATATCATCATTACAACATACTATTAGCATTCTACTATCTGATACCCGTGTCGGAGTCCCAGAGACATCTGCAGCCCATTCTGTTGAAGTGTTTGACAATTTTTTGTGCTGCGGCACTTATCACGCAGTTTTCGTTTCTCACCTCACGCCTTCCCCGCGCATTTCTCCAATATTCACATGCACCACGAGCTTGTACCGCTCCAGTTGCAGAGCTACACGTTAATAACGGGGAACAAGGAAGTGCACAGGACGTGATCAGCAGGATGGCAAGCGCAATGGGGAACGCGACAGACCACGCAGCTTCGCCTTTATTTCGTCGGAAATTTCGCGCGTCCACTGAGAGCAGAGTTCTGGCTGGTATGCGACCCCGGTCAGACGCTCGGTCAGCACCTGGTTGATGATGCGGGTGACGACGGGCTGCTTGAATCTGCAGCCGTAAGGACAGAATGATGAGGCAGGCAGGCGGGCGGGCGGGCGGGGACGGGGGGCTACTTGTGCTTGTAGTTTGGGCGGATCGAGTACTGGCTATCGGCCATTTGTTGTTTTTGTCTCCTTCTGTCGATGCGGTCCCTGGTTGTCGCGGGCGTGACTGTGTCGTCCCTGTCCACGTCTGCGCCGCCTGCGTCCGTGTCCGAACCGGCGCGCGCCATCCTTGCGATCGATCCCGACACCCTGCGCGTGTATGCCGTCCCGGCTGCCAGTTCGTGCGTCCTGGTTCACGACTCGGCCAGAGCTCCTTCTATGGCAGCTTCTTCGTCTGCCTCCCCGATTCTCCTGACGCCAGAGGATCCCGCAACAACCCCCGTTGCAATTCACTACTCCCCAGATTCCCTGGCTATTGTCGTCGCATTCTCCTCTGGCGAAATAGCCCTTGTGGACCCTACAGGTGTTACTCCACACACTGTTGTCGGCGACATCGACGACGGCATTATCGCAATGGCTTGGTCTCCTGACGGCGAACTGGGCGTGTTCGTGTCCACCACTGGCGGTGTTTTCGTTATGACGCCTCAGTTCGACATTGTCGGGGAAGCTGTTGTCGACGCGAGCTCGTCTGTGAACAACTTTGTCAGCGTTGGTTGGGGCAAAAAGGAAACCCAGTTCCATGGTAGTCTTGGAAAGGAGGCGGCAAAGCAGACTCTCGGAGTAATCTCAGATTCTCTCGTCAATTCCGATGATTCAGCAACGCGAATCACGTGGAGAGGCGACGGAAAATACTTTGCCGTATGCTTCATCGACAATACCTCGAAGCGTCGCGCAGTTAGCGTTTTTACACGCGAAGGATCTCTGACCTCGACAACTGAACCCGTCCCGCTTCTACATCATGTCATTGCTTGGCGACCACAAGGAAATCTGATTGCTGCAGTTCAAACTTTGCCTTCACGTCAACTGCAAGTCGTTTTCTTTGAAACAAACGGATTGCGGCATGGCGAGTTTTCGTTGCGTCTCTCTGAATCCGAAGCAAATATCTTGGAGCTTGCTTGGAACTCAGATTCCACTGTCCTTGCTGTTTTCATGGAAAAAGGAGCAAAAAAATGCATTCAGTTATGGACCATGGGTAATTATCATTATTATCTCAAGCAGGAACTCTACGGATACAACGGAGACATTTCCGGATTTTTGTGGGATCCCGAAGAACCGCTGAGATTGTTGGTCGCTGCAAAAGGTTCGAGAAATGCCTTCGTCAATCGCTAAATAATCTCGTAAAACCAATCATAGGCGGCAGTCTTTTACAAACATGCTCTTTCATCCCTGTGGTACAAACTTCGTCGTCAGCTTCATCTGAGTCCTCTCAACCCGTTATTGTAACGGATGGTCTTTATCTTCTGGTTACACCATTCAGAACCAGCAATGTGCCACCACCAATGTGTGAAACTAAAGTTGGTCCTTTTTCTTCTCCGGTAGCAAGCGTATTTGTGGGCGAAAATGAAGCTTTGGCGGTGCTGTTGGCGGATGGGTCAATCAACGTGGTATACAACATCAATGATTCAAAGGCTTTCAGAATCAAGCGAGTTGAATACACCCCTTCCGAGAACATCTGGATTCGCCAAATTGTGTTCAGTAACCCGTCGAATTTACTAGTAATCGCGTCGTCGCTGGATGCAAGTTTGCCCGACGCCGTGCTTGTTTTGGAAATCAAAACTGTCAGCGAAAATGAGAGCGTTGCAGTAACTGCAACAAGTCGGATTGACGAAATTCCTGGTGCAGAAGCTGGTTTGATGCGGCTCACTGCTGATCTGCGAAGTGCAAATGTGATAGTCGAATCAAGCAATGGCTTAGTGTCCGAGTGTATGTAGATTGCTGTTTTGCTGTTTTAAACAATTTTTATACGCAGTGTTCGTCTCTGATGATATGTGGCTGCCTGAAATAATTACCGAATTGCCTGTTCCGTGTCCGTGGATATCGTCTATAAACGTTGGGTCAGACCTAAAGACTGTGATTGTCGCGCTGTCAACCCGGAATCGACTTTACATTAATTCTCGTCTTGTATCTTCGGAAGTGACTTCATTTTTTATACATGATCAGCACATTATTTTAACAACCATGAAACACACGGCTCGGTTCATTCCACTGGATGTGGCTTTTGAAGGTTTTTGAATCTTCAGGCTGTTGCTTTTTTTTTTGACCGGGTTTCGCAGAGGACCTGGACATTCCGGAAGCCGGGGCTTCACTCCATGATGAGAGTGTTAGGCGAGTGGAAAGAGGGTCCAGAATCGTGGCTGCCGTACCTGGCGATATGAAACTTGTGCTACAGGTATGAAACTGCGTTTATTTGTCTTTTGTAAAAAATCGAGTCTTCTTAGATGCCGCGGGGAAATTTAGAGACAGTGTACCCGCGGGCATTGGTTTTGGCAATAATTCGATCATCTCTCGAAAAGTTGGACTTCCGCAATGCATTTCTTTTGTGCCGAAAGCACCGAATCAACATGAATCTACTTGTTGACCACAGTCCCAAGCAGTTCATGGAAAACATCGAACTGTTTGTTTCCCAAATTGAAGACCCGGATTTTTTGAACCTTTTCGTATCTAGTCTCGGGTCAGAGAACAAAAACAACAAAGTATTTGCGGTTTGCTGACTGTCAATATCAGCGAATTCGATGTGACGAAAACTATGTATGCACCTGTCCGAACCGGAGCCTCTGAGAAAGCGCCGTACTTTGAATTTGGGGCAAAGGTGAACAAGATTTGTCTCGCCATCCGTTCGGCCCTCGAACCCTTAGATAAAGTCAAATATGTCACAACCCGTCTCACGTCGTTTGCAAAAATGGTTCCGCAAGACTTAGAGGGTGCCATGAGGGCCGTGAAAGATATGAAATCTGTGAGCTTGGAAGAAACCGAAAGTGCGATGAAGTACATCATTTTCCTTGCAAATTCGAATCTTCTTTACGACGTTGCATTGGGCATGTACGACTTTCAACTGGTGGTCATGGTGGCACAGTTTTCACACAAGGTAAGGTCCCTGGGCTTCAGCATTTTGAGTGAGAACTCGTGCCAGGATCCAAGAGAGTATTTGCCCTTTCTTTCGGCCCTCAAAGCTCTTCCGAAAAATCGGCAGTACTTTCGCATAGATGACCACTTAGGCCGCCATTCAAGCGCCCTTCATCATCTCTTCGAGGTTGTTGCTGAGAGTGAATCATCCGCGGTTACTTCAGGTTCAGGGGATGCAGAAAGCATTTTTTCTTCAGAAGTGATTCCTTACATCTCGAAACACGGGTTATTCAAGCTTGGTTTGGAGAAGTATGAAGATAACCGGCCGCGATTGCAGCAAGTTCTGGTGGCATACGCAGAATTTTTGTTTTCAAAGGCGAATTTCGCTGAAGCGGGCCTCAGTTAAAAATTTTTTTTTGACACCGTGAGTTTCATTCATATTGACGGATTATTCCAGTGTTTTACATGGCGAACGATAAGCAGCGCGCGTTACAGTCGTATCAAAGCGATTTCCGGCAATGGAAGTGCGCATTAAGCCTTGCTCAAGAAGTGAAAATGGACAATTCCAAAGTTGTTGAGCTTGCATATGAACTTGCCGGTATCCTTGAGAAAACGTTTCGATGTACTGAGGTACTTTTCCGCAGAGCAATTGACCGAGAAGCATGAACATCTTGCGGCCGCAACAGTGTTAGTTGACTATGCCAGGGATGTACTTGCGGGCATCCGCGCGCTTATCAAAGGAAGCTTTTGGGAAGAAGCCATACGAATCGTTAAGTATATCTTTTGTTAGTTCTTGGGGATTGACAATTCTTTTCTTTAGGCCCACGCAAACAACCGTGATGACCTTGTTGACAGCGAGATAACACCAGGGATTTTGGCTGAATATGAAAATATGACGGATGACCTGAAAGAAATGGCAACTACATTCCAAAAGCAAAGATCCCGGTTGGATATTGTCAGGAAAGAATTCTTTGCACACCAAGGTGAAATGATAGAATCTTTGAAGACGTGCGCTGATTTAGTTTTCTTTGAACAGCCAAGGTTGATGCCGGTGAATATGACCCGCTTTTAGACTCTGTTGACATGATGTCCGACACAACTTCGATGGCATCATCGCACAAGACAGGCTTTTCTGCTCGGACTGGAAAGTCAACTGTATCAACCGGATACACGGCCAAATCCCGGCGACGTGCAGAAAAGAAACGAGCCGCCGGCCGCGAAGGCGGATTCTATGAAGAAGAGTTCCTCGTGAACAACTTGTTCAAGTCTGTGGAAAAGAGCAACAATCTACGCCCTTCAGTTCATTCTCTTGTCACCGCGCTCATGCAGCGAATGTATTTGAAAGAAGCGCGGGCACTCCAGCGCATATACTCAGACGCCATTGCGATTATGCAGGAATGCTGTGCCGGCGTCTTCGAGCCAGAAAATATCGCAAATAAGGGGTCTGCTGGGAAAACAGTTGAGGAAGAAAAAATTGCGTACATGGTCAAAATTGGCAGTTTGCCCCCGTCAATGCTTCCGGCTTCGATGGCACCTGATGGTACATTAACCGAGGCCGAGAAAAAGAGGGATCCGAAGTATCCGGAGAAGCCTCCAGTATTTTCCAGCCAGCGATTCGGTTTTGATGTTTTATGAATGTGTCGTGTCAAATTTCATTTATTTTTGTCTTATCTTGATTAAATGATGAATGAAGGCGGGAGCTTGGAACAATTTTTGTCAGCGGGCATATGGTAGCGATAGGGGATGCCGTATGGCGGGAGTGTGGAAGTAAGCCCAGAGAGATGCACCGAATGTAGCCTGGAAACTGTGCGAGCGAATGTCCGTCATAGATTGACAAAGTGGACGGATATCCGAGCCCCCTCATGTATGTGCGCACGGCGAAGTGTGCTTCCGTTCTGTTGAGTGTGCGCGCGGTGGTTGCGTCGCCGCCCGAAATCAATTGCGATGCCGAAGTTTGGCGACAAGCGAAAATGGACAACTGCACAACCTCGATCCGAAACTCACCATCCCCACTGAGCCTCTCCCGCCCATCCCGCGTCGGCCGCGTGCTTCTAAGAGCAGCCGATTGCGTGATGCTGATCTCGGCAGTCATCCCGACGCAGCCTTCCTCCAGACTCAGGCGCAGATGACGATCGCTGGAATGCTGCCATTCCCCGACCAGATCCAGAGTGGATCTCCAGCGCCCAGCAATGTTGTGGAATCTGGTATCACGACTGCTCCCGATGCTGCCCGTGGATCTTCGAGCACCCGCGGCCGCTCAATCTTACGTACAACACGCCGCTCCAGCCGCAAACCGCGAGACTCTGCTACACTTTATTCGGACACAGTCGACGGCGTTTCCATTAAGACGGAATCTAATTTCTCTCTAAGTCCCGACCGGGCGAGCACTCGTTCAAATTCGTCGTTCTCATCTGGATCCACTTCTTCCTCAAGGAGACGAAGAATTCACGTGTGCACCGTGTGTAGCAAAGGTGTTGAGATTTTGTAAGCACAAATTACTAAGATCCTGTCATTCCCAGATTTTACAAGGGCAGAACACCTCGCTCGTCACATTAAATGCACTCACGAAGGGATAAAAGAGTTTCAATGCCCTATCTGCTTCAAGATGTACGGTCGACAGGACGAAAGACTTCGTCATCTGCGAATGCACGCCAAAAAAGGAGAAACTGTGCGATTGGTTGACGGAAATTCGGATTCTAATGATCCATCCGTGGACACCCTTGGCTTGGAACTGAATGATATTGCTATTGCTCCCGGTAACTTGAAGGAATCGGATTCCCAAACATTCTCGTCCAAATATGTAAATTGACAAATTTTCACTTCGTCAAACTTTTTCTGAATTTTTTTTTGTTGCGCAGAATATCCTGGCAGATCAGTCAAGCCCGAGCGCCGAGCCTGAAAGCAACAATCCACGATCCAGCTGGTCATCGTCTTTGGGTTCGTCAAGTGTTGTGAATCTGTCAGATGCAAGTCACCGGTCAAGCACAGTCACGTTTTCCAACACACTCGTGAGCCCTTCCGCGAGTACCGAAAGCTATCCGAACATAGCATTAAAGGCCGAAGACACGTTTTCTACTTCTTCCGCTGATATCGGCGGGACTTCCAATTCATTTGGCGGTGCTCCCCTGAAAGTCGGTGTGCTTCCTTCCAATTTAGCCGCATGTCGTTGGCCAATCGCTTCGAATCAACGACCTTTGAACAATTCTAAAAGCGCACAATTCTTGGAAATGCAGTACATGCACAACCAACGAAATCTATATCTGCTGCAACAACAACGACAACAGCAATTCCAAGTTTACCAGGCAATGCAAGCTACACAGCCAACGCCGGCTGTTGGTGTGTCCGATGACATAAGCATGTCACTTTGGCAACATCAGCAGCTTCAGCAAGAGCAAATTGAGATTCTATCTTTGCAGCATGAGCAATTGCGGCAATTTCAACAGACTCAGCTTCAACGTGATCCTTCAAGTCATATTCCATTCCTTCACGTGCACCAACCGCAAGACCATCTGAGTTCTGTACCGTTCACCGCTCACGACCAAATACAGCAAAACGGAGGTTTCGTCAAACGGGCTAAAAGCTCAAGTCGGTCTCCGAACCAGGCAAATCCTAATCAAATTGGATTTCTCGCAAAAATGGTTGGAATAGAAGCCATGAAGAATAACGACAACTCTGTGTCAGCCGCCGCCGCAGAAGCCTTTCCGTTTAGATTCGAAGATTAATTACTTTCACCTTTACTGTCCTTTTTGCTTCTCGCTGTCTTTGTTTAGGATCTTGTTTGTTTCCGTGTCTGATCAAATGTTTTTATGGTCGCTTTTCGTACTGCTCCCGAACTCTTTGAATTTTCGTGTGTGGGCGATGGGTGTTGGGTTCCTTGTTCCCTCACAAATCTTGCCATTGTTTGAATATATCCCACGCTGAATATCGAACAACATTTTTGGCATACGGGCGAATAAAGTTGTTAATTCTTGGACCTACTGTTGCCTTTGGGGAATAAGTTTTGCAATTACCGAACTTCCACCTGCTCTTGAAACTATAAAAATTTTGAAATCTTCCTGTTGGTGGTGAAGCTATGGTCAGCGCCCAGACATCCCAGTCCCCGGAAACCTGGCATCCATCAAGGGAGCATAATAGCCGTCTCAAGCAAGTTATCTGCCTTATGCAGGCTAAAAAAATCGACGACGAATCAGTATTATGATTCAACTTGCCTTGTCTTATGGAATCTATAAGAGGGAATGATAGTTGCTTCTGCGAGGGCTGCCAAGACTCACAAGACTCAAACATCGAGCCCCCTTTATTGGTCGACACAGGCAAACGTCCTCTCGAAAGACTTTGAAAAAAGTGGTAGTACACAATCAAAGAACACCACAACGGCTGATAACTATTTCAGTTGCTTCAGTTGCAGCATCCAGTCGTTCCATCACTTTTACATTTTCCAACGCAATCTCATTTGTCATTTCATCATCACCAAAACCTGCTACGTGGCCAAACACGACATGTTTGCCCGCAACAAGCTTTTTCAGCTTTTCCATGTCGTTTGACAGAACAACAAACACTTGTGACGTATTGCTGTTCTTGCCACTGTTTGCCATGACGAGAGAACCACGTCGAACAGGTAATTTGAGACCAGCTGCCTCATCGTTGAATTTCCCCCCATAAATGCTGTCTCCTCATTGAATAATAAATCCAGGAACAATGCGATGGACTCGTGTATTGAGGTAGTGGAGAGGTTTTCTGCTTGATTTTCCGAGTCCTTTAGTGCCATCGCATAATCGCAGAAAGTTCTGAACCGTTTTGGGACACAGGGTTGTATACAGGACAAAGCTCAGCGTCGAAGCAGGAGAATCGGGGGGTGGGCTGAACGACAGTTCGGTTTCAGAGTTAACGCCAGCCATGGACCTGACTAGCTCCATCTGCACTTGGTCGAGCAGCTCTGGAGCTGTATCGGCGGCGATGCCGACGGATTCACCCCGCATCAAAATGAAGACACGCGCAGCGTCGTAGCGACTAAGTAACACATCTCGTTCGGCGTCTTCTGCAACAAACGAGAAGGTCACAAAGGCTCTGTCCATCGAAATATTTAATTTGCGAAAAACAGCCAGATCCCACGGTACTTCATGCCTTTGTTAGTCACGAAGTGTTCAAATCAAGAACTGGCAGTGGGAAGAAACGCGAAATCAAAGAGCCATGGGCATGTGGATGGCACTGAATATGGACGTGACGGGATGATAAGCATTTCCGTACAGCCAACCGTCCTATCACGGACAGTTCTTCGAGAAATACAACAATGACCAACTAGGTGCACGAAGTTCATATCCCGTCCGTGAAATGTTTCGCCCAGTGGACGAAAAACAGCACTACCGAGGTATCAAATAGAAAAAGCAGTCATTAAGGTTGCAAGGACGAAAATCCCCAGCAGAAATTTACTATGAAAGAATCATCCCCTTGTTGATGAAGCCACTTTCAATAGGAATCAGGATATTGACATCGAAACTATGCATTTTCTGTTCGGGTCATGGCCTTAAATAAAGTAGGCGCTGAGTGCGTCATTTATTGTTTGTGTATCTTCGGTGGGAGGCAGATTTCGAATCGCCAAATCGAGACCAGACCACAGACTCGATGGCAAAACCTCAGGTTCATTCTCCCGGCTCAGGTTTGTTTCCCAATGTTCTAGATTCAGAACCTCGGTCGAATAAGGCAACAAGGTTGGCTGCGCCAAACCTGGGGGATGTGAGAAAAGTCCAGTTAGAGTCACGGACCCTTCAGCGCCCTGTCCCAGTCGACACGCGGCTGACTCGACGGGGGATTCGACTTCATTGGCAGGGCACGGATATCTGCGTCCAAGTCTGCGGAACGGTCGAACATGGCAGCTACTTCTTCGCGGGAGCGAGCCCGGGATACCTCGTCAAGAAACTCTCGCCAGGTGGCGACCGGTTTTCTGTCCATTATAATCTGTTTTATAGTTATTATTGCACTTCCACCCCGAAATGCGTCCACAGCTACCGGAACACCTCCTCCTTCATTGGACTGTTTGAAATGACCTCACAGTGGCGAGCTTATTTCTTTCAATGTGATATATTGCGCCACCCCTGAAAGAGCAATATGTCAGCGGTACTTCTTGAGTTGGCTGTACCACTTCATGTTCGACTGGCCACATCCGTGAGCCAAATATCAAAATGCTGTGCGTTCCAATTGCCGCAATAATTTTACTCTTATCGGGCTTGGTAATAGAAATGGTTCAGCTGTAATGGAATAAATGGGTAAAACTGAGAATATCGCAGCAGCGAGGAAAAAAGCCACTTTCAGTAGGACTGAAGTCAGAGAAATAAAAGCAGTGGGGAATGCGATGATGCTGCTAAAAATGGATGCCTATGCCTCAGCATTTTGTGAATGTGGTCAGCAACTCTCAACTATATGCGAGGATATAAGCAATATTAAAGAGACCAAACAAACACACGCAAAGGAAATAAGGCATAAAACGCGACAGCCCATGAACAGAACAATTCTACTTCACCAAGATCAGAATTCGAATGTGACACCAGCACCCTGTACTGCCCAGTCAAAAACCGTCTTACTGCCACAGGGCTTGTAAGCATTGAACTGTAGCAAGAAACAAAATAGATGGGATGAAAGAGCGGCAGTGGAGTGGAGTTCCACCCAGAAAGAATTGGTACAAGTAGGATGGCTAACTGCAAAATGTTGCAGCTGCGATTACGTCTATCGCGAGGCTACCATGCCTCAGCACACATAATTCGTAGCCAGTTCCTGGATGCAGTTTGGTCGAGGGCAGTGAAGAAGCTTCGAATGGTTGTCAATTGCCGTCGACCACACTGCATCTCGAGCTGCTTCACGGCTGTTGTCGTCGTGGTTGTTGTGCCGCGCAAGCCTCCAAGCACCTGCCACGATGGTGCAATATTGCTTGTGATTTCTAATGTGATTGATAATCCTACATTGGCGCCATTCGCCGATAAATTCCCTGTCCGCCAAAAACAGATTCCGAAACGATGCGACCCAGTTTCAAGCGGCATTTGACACCCGACGTCTCCCCTGAGAGTACTGCAGGACCCTTGTCGTTCTTGACGTTACAATGTGAGACCCGCCAAACTGTTGCTTTGCAAATGCGAACAAAACTAGGGATGTATCCTCTCTTCAAGCAAGGCTTCAAGACAACTTTGACTTTCGAGGATCTTTACCCATTAGCTCATCGCTATAGTGTTGTCGATCTCGTTGACCAGTTTGAGGAGCTTTGGCGCATTCGATTCGAAGCATATAAAGAACAGCTACAAGTTGCTAAAACTTCTGGAAAAAAGGATCACAAGGTCCCCGTCGAGCCAAGTTGTATAGCGATACTAGTCGAAATGTTTGGCCGTGGATTCTTTCCCATCGGAATTGTGAGTGTCAGTTCTTGGCGAAAATGTCCAATTGACTGAGTAATTCAGCTAAAATTTGTTGCTGACATGTGCAACTGCGCTGCGCCTCTTGTCCTTCAAGTGATAATCAACTACATATCTGATTCAGGTGGACCCAATCCGCCTCCGTTGTATCTTGGTTTTCTGTACGCTTTGGGGTTGTTCATCATGAACATGGTTGCTTCCACATGCGTCCAGTTTTTTTTTTCACGCGCTGTGGCATACGGGATGACGATTCGGGCAACTCTAACAGGCACGATTTATCGCAAAGCCTTAAGATTGTCAGGAGCAGAGCGGCAGAAATTCAACCCTGGACACATTACTAACATCATTTCAACTGGTTAGAGTCAATTTCGTCAGTGACAAGAGCTTAAATCCTTGTCCGTAGATTTGATTCGCACCGAGCTTTTCATTCAAATGTTTCATTTGCAATGGACCTTCCCGATAACACTTGTTGTTATAATATCGCTTTTAATTCACACTATCGGCGTGTCGGCACTCGCCGGAATCGCTGTGCTTGTTTGTATGATTCCCTTGCAAGTTGTCGCTATCAAAATACTAGTGCATTTGAGGCGAACAAATGCAAAAACGACGGACGAACGTATTCGACTCACGTCAGAATCTCTTAGCTCCATCAGAGTTATTAAATTCTTTGCGTTGGTGTTGCTGTTTAAGTCTAATTATTGTGCTGAAATTCTTGAGCAGATGGGAAGATTCCTTCTTGCAACGAATATTTGCAATACGACACAAGGAATTGAAGGTTAGTTCTTGAAAATCTTATCGGTACTGAATTCTCCCTTATAACGCAGGCCGTGGTGTCGGGAAACACAGTTCGTGCAGTTCTCACGGCATCAGGCTTTGCGATTCCGGTGCTGGCGTCTGTGTTCACATTTATTGTGTATTACGTGATCAGTCCGGAATTCAATCCGACTGTGGTGAGTGGGGAAAATTTTTTTATTGGAGTGCATCAAATCCGGCTCCTCAGATTTTCACCGCGTTGTCGCTGTTTAACTTATTGCGAGGGCCTCTGACATTTGTGCCACAAATGATTGGTTCGTGGGCCGATGCTCGCGTGGCTCTAGCTCGAATTCAATCTATTCTGATGAGCGCAGAAAGTGAGTTTTCTCCAACCATAGATGTAGCTGCAAAGAATGGAATCGTGGTGAAAAACGGGGACTTTGTTTGGGACACTGCCACCGCACCTATGGAAAGAGGAGACCCGTTTTTACCCGCAGACAGTCCTATTGGTATGGAAAGTGCGAAAGGAGACGGTGTGCGATTGGCGCAACCTGCGTCCGTTCCAGCCACTCTCAGAGAAATCAATTTTGAAATTCCCGCCGGAAAGCTAGTTGCGATTGTTGGTGCGGTTGGGTCTGGGAAAAGCTCGCTACTCTCTGCACTTGTGGGCCAATTGAAGCCTGTCAATCCCGATGCGAAAGTTGTGTTTTCAGGGTCAGTGGGGCTTGCAGCGCAAGTTCCTTGGATTATGAATGCGTCGCTGAAAGATAACATCCTGTTCGGGCTCCCCTTCGACAAAACACGCTACGATCGCGCGATTGAAGTGTGTGCATTGAAGCGCGACTTGGAAGTCTTGGCGGGTGGCGAGCTCTCGGAAATTGGCGAGCGCGGAATCAATTTGTAAATCTGCCTTTTTACATTCACGGATTGGTGCTGAAATTTTCTGCGCAGATCCGGAGGGCAGAAGCAGCGAGTGTCTTTGGCACGTCTCGTGTACTTCGAAAGCTCCATCGTTCTATTAGACGATGTGCTGTCGGCTGTAGACTCACACGTGGGGAAATACATCTTCAACGAGTGCATCTGCAAGGCGCTTCAGGGAAAAACGAGGCTTCTTGTCACTCACCAGGTGCGGAAATTTTTTTCTTTCACCCAGTTTGTTCGACTCACATTACAAAAATAGCTTCACTTTGTACCACAATGCGACATCGTCATTGTCATGAAGGCAGGCAAAATTTCTGAATACGGCTCTTATGCAGAGTTAATGGCAGCAAATGGAGAGTTTGCGTCACTGATGCAGAGTTACGGGGGTGTTCCGACTAACAGCCCAGAAGAGGACACCGCCGAGCTTCCAAAAGAAACTGAGGATAAAAGCAGTTCTGGAATCGAATCTATCAGGCAGAAGGAACAAATTGTGCAAAATGATGTTGGCGGAAAGGCGCTAGTGACCGCTGAAGACCGCGAAACAGGAAAAGTGAAAACTCCAGTCCTTGTGTCATTTGCCGTTGCCATGGGTGGAACCAAAGTGGTTGTGCTTCTCGTTGTTCTATTGATTTTGTCGCAGTCACTGCGGATTGCAACCGATCTGTATTTGGTTTCCTGGTCTGATAACGAACTCAACGGACTATCTCACGAAGGATATATCTGGCCCTACTTGGCGCTTGGGATCTGCCAGTCCACAGTAATCATCATCTTTTCAATAGTTGTTGCGGTTGGAGGAACGGTGGCCGCAAAATCTTTGCATCAGGACGCGCTAAGCCGAGTAATGCATTCTCCATCTCAATTCTTTGACACAAACCCTCTGGGGCGCGTTTTGAACCGGTTTTCCCGCGACCAAGATGTGATCGACAATACGCTTCCCGATGCGTTTCGCATGTTTTTTCTGTCTTTTGGGACGGTTGTTTCAACTTTTGCGCTTGTCTCGTATTCAACACACGGATGGTTCCTGCTTGCACTCGTTCCATTATTAGTAGTGTACTATTACATTCAAGCGATATATCGAAGTACCGCTCGCGAATTAAAAAGATTAGACGCCCTTACACGGGTTTGTTCATTGAAACTTAACCTTACGGTAACTTCTGTTAACTTTATTCCTGCAGTCTCCGCTATATTCCCACATTAACGAATCTATGACGGGCGTAAATACAATTAAAGCGTACCGAGAAGACGCGCGGTTCATACGAAAGACGGATGCACTGATTGACCAAAACAATGTTCCGTACTATTTGCAGCAAATGGGAGCGCGATGGCTTGGGATGCGTTTGGAGTATATCGGAAATTTTCTTGTCGCTGTAACTTCCATCTTCGGAGTATCTTCAAGGGTATGTGTTCAGACTTTCAGCAATTTGCATGAGTAACTGAAAACAACATACGACGTAGTCAGCGGTCTCTCCAGGGTTGATGGGGCTTGCATTGTCGTATGTTCTTCAAACAACCCAGCTTCTGCAACAATCCATTCGCCAATACACAGATGCTGAAGTGCAACTAGTCAGCATTGAGCGAATGCATTTCTATGCGACAAAAGTGGTGGTTGAAGCAGCTGGTGTCATTGAATCCAGCAGGCCTCCCGCAGATTGGCCCAATGCGGGAATTGTTGAGCTTCGGGACGTCAAACTGCGGTACCAACCTGATTTACCGCTGGTACTGAAAGGAATTAGCCTGGTAACGCGGCGACACGAAAAGGTTCGTTCGGAGCCCATTTTCGATCAAAGAACTGAACATTTGCAATTGGGAACAGATTGGAGTGGTTGGGAGAACTGGATCCGGAAAAAGCAGCTTGATGCTTGCTCTCTTCCGAATGGTTGAACCTGAGTCCGGCGAGATTGTGATTGACGGCATACCAACAACTTCAATTGGCGTGAAGGATTTGCGGTCGAACCTCTCGATAATTCCGCAAGATCCCGTTCTATTTTCTGGAACCGTGCGGTTGAACTTGGATCCGTTTGGAAAGCACACGGATCACGAACTATGGTTGGCCCTTGAATCAAGCGGTCTGAAAGAGTCAGTACAGGATATGGAAGCCGGGCTCGACTCGCCAAGTGAGCCTGAATGTCCATTCATTTCTTTGACTTAACTTTGCGTTTACTGCAGTTGACTCTGGCGGCGAAAATATGTCTGTGGGGCAACGGCAACTCCTGTGTCTGGCGCGCGCTATTTTGCGTAAATCTGCTGTTGTTGTTCTCGATGAATGCACAGCAAACGTAGACCTCAAAACTGACCACCAAATTCAGCAGACTCTCCGAACGAAGATGCAGCACGCAACTATTTTCACGATTGCACACCGACTTAGCACAGTTATTGATGCTGATCGGATTCTCGTTCTCAGTGACGGAGCTGTTGCCGAGTTTGACTCTCCAGCTGCGTTGCTGGAAAAGGATGGCAAGGATGGACGCCCCATGAGCATATTTGCGTCGATGGTGCAAGAGACTGGTGCGCAGATTGCTTTGAGGGAGCTAGCAAAAAAACAAACCTGAAGGATATTTGATTTCAAATACAACCACTGAAGATAGAATGCCTCACATTTTATAATCCAGGTGCTCTGCAACAAAATTGCAGCATGCCTATTCAGAGGCTTTTGCACAATTTTTCTACACAGACAACCCAACACAACCTTCAATGACAAGATGAGTCACTGCCAAAATTATGTCAATTCAAGATCAACATTACTTAAGACCCTCAGTTGAAAAGGTTTGTTCAAAATTTCAAAGAGATTGGTCACAGGAGTCAACACCAAACTCAATGTTACTGCCATAGATCATAAACAATTCAGATTTCATGACTACTAGTCATGAAATCTGAATTATTTGTTGATGTGTGCTGTGAGTGTATGAGGCTTGGTTGTGCTCCTGAATCAATGAGGAATGTTGCTTTTATCCTGTTCACATGGCCATTGAACAAGTGAGCCTGGTTAGTGCTGATGTGTTTTATGATGACATTGAAGTTGACTATTTGAGTTGTGGGTAACCAAGGGCAATGCATTGTACAGTTTGCCTCTTTGACAAAACAACCACCAATAAACCACTGCTTGTTTCTGTGTCCCGAACACTGCACTGACCACCTGATCTGCCCATCTCCATGCCTGACAGTTTGTTTTGTCCACAAGGTTGCTTGCAGTGCCTTGGATCTACTTGTTTCCAGATCAGGATCAATTTCTCAGTCTGCCCCAATACAAATCCACCCATTTACAGATCAGAATCAACTCCACAGCTCTCAGATCAGGATCAACTCCCCAGCTCACCTGAAACATAAATAGCACCCATGGCATCAACAGATCTGCTACAGGTCATCATGCTCCAGCAACTCCAGATGGAAAACCAGCAGTTGTGTCAAACAATGGCACAGCTGCAGGCAACCAACCCTGCAACATCATAACATGACAGCATATATCCCTGAGCGTGTTGCACTTCCAGATAAATTTAATGGCAACTTTGCATTGTTCCATGGATTTATTAACCAAGTCTGTCTCAACTTTGACTTGAACCCATCCTGTTTCACCACTAACCATGTCTGGGTTTTGTTTGTGGGAACCCTCCTGGCAGGGCCAGCCTTAACCTGGTTTGCACCACTAGTTGAATGTAATGATCTACTGTCATGAATGGCACGTTGGCAGTGACTCATTTGGAGTCACAAATGGTGATGCATTGTGCAGTCGCTGTCCATTTTGCCGCTGCCATGCATTTTCCTTTTTCTTCAACGAAACAACCGCCAATAAACCCCCACTCGTTTCTGCGTCCCTGAACACTGCACCGACCACCCGATCTGCCTGTCCCCGTCTGACATCTACTCCTGGATAATTTTGACAGTTTCATAGTTGCATTCCACACCCAGTTTGACAACCCTGACCATGCTGCTGTTGCAGCCAATCATACATGTAATCTCAGGCAAGGCACTTGCCCTGCCTCATCTTATGCTGCAGATTTTCATTTGGTTGCTGCAGATCTGTCTTGGAATGAAGCTCCTGATGGACCAATTTGGATGTGGCACACTATTAAGCACAATCTCCAATCCAAGCCCAAGACTCGTCCAAACCAATTCTGTATCACAAAGTGTTACGGTATGATGCCAGGTCATCTGTATTTTTTTGAAGAAAACTAAAAATGTGGATAAGTTTGTCGCTGCCAAGAAAAAGCTCCCAAAAATCATTTCTTTATTTCTTTTTTTAGTCATTTATTGAATAAAGTCAGTCTCTGGAAGTCCCCAAAACCAAGTCTGAACTCTGTCCAACTCCACTGTTTGACCTCCTTCTCCAAATTATCCCACTGAACATCCTAAATATGGAACTGCCCAATTCAGTATCATTCTGGTAGCACTGGATCAATCGAATCCAATTCCAACTACCTATGTCTTTCCACATGAACTCCAGCAGCTACAACAACACTGCTACTGCCAGCCTCTAACCTTTGTCCATCATGGAACCAGATCAACAAGACCATATGTCACATGATGGAACAACAGAATCTGCTTGAAGAGACAATAAGAAATCAGCAAAATGAAATACAAATGTTATGAGACTTACAAGGTCAATCAGACATCTCCTCGGCCAGAGCTACAAGCCAGAGGCAACCATCTTTTAAAATGCCATCTGTAAAACCAATAGAGTTTACTGGTTATATAAAACACATGCCAGCTCACCAACTCCAGAACTACTTGGACAACTATCTTGATTGTTCCTTGAAGACCAGTGAACTTTATGGGTTTGCACCAGACATAACCAGAACCACTTACCGTGGTCAGCCCACTTATGTCAAATTTGTTGCAAGTGGACTCCTCTCACATGCACAAACCACATGGAAACTGGCAACAATATTGTCCATGGATCCAAACAACATTTGGATCAACACTTACCTTGTCTCAAGCCATTGAAGCCATGGAAGAAATCTGTCAGAAGAGATCCGCCACACTCTACTCCTCAGAATTTAACAAAGTTGTTTCCACAATTTCTGCTGCTGGAATTGTGTACCCTGTAGAACATCTCTGCATTAAGTACCTCAACAGATTAAAACCAAACCTGCAGATAGTACCAGAGCTCTACCACATCACGAATGATTTGATGAAACTCCAACAAGAAGCTGAAAGGTTCAATGACATCCAATTTAGACGTTCATGAAAAATTCGTAATCCAAATCTGTTGCCTCAGCCACACACAAAAGAAATAATGATTACAACAACCTCAGGACAAATAAAAACAATAACCTGAGCCAAGCCTTTCCTGGACTCAATTACAGAAGTAGTCACATGGAAATTGATATGATGCATCAAATGGAACCAAAGAATTTTTGTCATCTCACTCCTGAAGAGAAATCGTATCACCAATCTAAAAGATGGTGTGAGTACTGTCAAGACAAACAGCACGACATTAGCCAATGTCCAAAAGTTAAAATGAAGAAACCCACTGTCAACACTAATAAAAACTTTGACACAAAAAAGCCATTTCGACTCAATGCCATGGACCAATTGACAGAAACTGAAGCCAAAGTGGCAGCAAGTTCTGTCAATTGTGTATAGCACTGTTGAAAAAGATTCAACTGAAAAATGAAAAACTTACCAAAACGAAACCAGACTTAACCAATGGACAAATTACCGAATTGATTGCCCCCATGAATGAACTTAAACTCTATCACACCAAATTTTTCACAGACCATGGGTCACTTGTTTGCAAACGCCATGTAAACAACATACCTGCAACTTTCCTTGTCGACTCCAGAGCAAATCCAAGCTTCATCCAAAAAAATCACACTTCAATAGATCCAACACAAGATCTACTCGACTCCAATTTTGAAATACAGCTTGCTGTCAAATCAAAAATTACTGGCACATGAACAAAAAATCT